>JAULBU010035919.1:0-35421 GCA_032358235.1 Odonthalia washingtoniensis
AAACAGGGTGAATTCAGAAAATGAATAAAGTTCATGATTGAATAAATTTCATGAACAAAACTGGATGCAGTGTGATACATGAACATTGAAAAGTGAAAAAAACTGGAAGAAAGGGAAAAGAACTAAAGGATCAGTGCAACATGACATCAAATTCAATAACATCAATGGCAGTAAATTATACAATTCACTCATAAGTAGAGAATGTACTCATTTTCATTCTCGCACCTTTTCTAAATTTTACACGTATATATTTAAAAAATTTCAACAAATTTTCAGTTACTGGAACTTTTACAAAAATATTATTTGCTTCTACTGAGAAAAAAACTTTAAACAAAAGCTTATTTATTTATTTAAATACACGTACACAATTCACAACGCCTAAACATGTGATGGTGCTCAACAAACAAAGAAATTTGTTTACAGATTTCTTGTTTTTAACGGAATCCTACGTTGCCTAAAATCTTTCCACACTCACTTGTGCAGTCATTCCGATCTATCAATCATTGAAAATGTCCCACACACCTCACACAATAACATAGTTTACTTCACAAAGGGGGAGATTTCTTCACGTCAAAGGATAGAGAACTTTCATCCTGCAACGTTCCAAGCCGGAATCGTATGGTTTTCTTCATTCCATTAAACTAGTTCACATAAACACTAGCTACTGCACCACATATTCAATTTAATAAACCCCCGCTGGACGGTGATTCACTATTTTTCACAACCCTGGTATGTTGTCTCCACCCCCATGACCTTCCACAGTGGTGGTCAGAGTTACACGAATATCTTTTTCTTCTCTCCAGAAGCGTATTCTTACTATCTTTTCGTCATGTAGTGCTTAGCTTGGGAGAATCACAATCTTTTCCACCAAACCCTGTACATGAAGATGAAATAAGAGGTTGAGTTCGGTCGTCACTTGAAACGTCACCATCTCTTGCAATATTTTCTTTACTAATCCTTTCCACAGCTTTTGATATCTTATCTGGTAGGGATGTCTCTTCCTTCTTCGGTAATTTTATGTTTATATAGAGTACTAATAGTACTTACACGGTGCGGTACATTCCTTATTACTTCCTCGTCATCCAACCCAACTCCTTTATTATTGGTGGCTCCTTCAGTTTCAATAGGACTTACCATTATTTTAATAATAGTTAAAATCTCTTCAAGAAGCGCAAAATTACGTTCGTTATATTTGAAAATTCTACGCAAATTCATTGCTTTCTTTCCGACTTCATTTTCTACACTTACAAAATCTTGTCGACGATCATCACTATTTGGATTGTCTCCATTTCTTAAATCATTTCCTGTGTCTGTTGATTTTCTTCTCTTAGTCCCTCTGCTCTCAACCTGCACACAGTCTAACTTGTGCAACGGTTCTGTTGTTGAAAAAAAATCTGTAGGCTACACTGTAATAGGTGGTAACAACAATTTCACTTTAAGTTGTGTACTGAAAACAGATTTCAAAGTGCACTTAATTTTAAAAACTACATACCTTTTTTAAAATAAGCGCGCTTATTTCAGAAAACAATTACATGTTGACATTTTCATTGTGCTTTCAAAAATTCAAGTTGTCCAAATTCGATTTCGGAATAATTTATTATTTTCCTATTTTTTCATTTTTCATAGTATTTTCCACTTCGACCCACTTCGAATAGATTTCAAAATTCCATATCAATGTAAATTAGGTTCAACTTTTTTAAAAAATAACTCGTTATTTGGTCGAGATGCGAAGTGCGTACTGTGGTAGTTTTCGAAAATATGCACAAATGCGGCTGCACTTCGATACTGTCCGGAGTACAATCCCTAAAAAAAAGAAGTGCGAGATGCCGAAATGCACCGAAGTGCTCGACTTCGGGATAGCTTCGGGCACTTCGCATTGTACTTCGTTTTTGAATGTTACAGGAGATGGTGAGGATCAAGACCATACCGCAGTTTGGAACTGGGCAAGATTCTGGTAAAAGAGGGGTGACGTACTTGGACAGTAGAATTCTTATTACGGGTACGGAGGAGACTGTGATGACTTATTGGATGTAGCTGAAGCTTATTTTGGAAGCCCAACAAAGGGAACATTTCATGCTACTGTCTTCTATCGGCTTGGTAATAATTTCTTAAATTATATGCATACATTGTTGGAAGCAATTGAGGACGCTGAGTGGGATTTACCAGAATAGAAGTTCATGGAAAAATGCAGGAACTAATGGACGTTGCCATCTCAGAGACACGAACAAGGAAGAAAACTATTCATGCGACATTTTTCAATCACATGAAACTTTTCGAGTATGGTGTTGGAAATAGGTATAGAAAACTGGCTACCTGTGCAAGTGCTCGACATGAAAGACTTGTCAAAAAAAGCAAGTACTTTTTCGAAGAAAGTAATGACGATGGGAATATGGGAAAGCAAACAAGAGGGATGAGCGCCCATAGAATTATTCCAGCAAATAATAGAATCAATGAAAGGCAGCAACGTAAAATGTTTGACCCACAGAGTAGTGATGCGTAAGAACATCGGGCCGAAAATTGAAGGCAAAGGCAAAATTAAAGAATCCCATGTTGTGTGGCATGGAAGAAGACACGCCAGAGATTGAGTCATCGTAAAGTGGTGGAAGGTTAACATCAACAAAACGAAACGTTTAAGCTGCTAAATTAACATCAACAAAACGACTAGATAAAGTGGTGAGGCCCTTTCCACGGTCTACCATGGGAAATGACATTGGTCCTAATGATAACAAACCATCTAGAAATGTGATGCCACCTGAATGAAGATCTATGTGAAATAGAATAAGCAAGATGTAAATAGATGTAGTGATCATTGAAGAAATGCTACAAAACCGAAGACACAATGTAACAGAGGAGACCGTCAACAGAGTTACGAGTTAGCGTAGATGTCAAGAAACACGGACCAGGAAAATCAAGATTGACAGGACGGAAGGAGAAGGAAAGAAAGTAGTAGATGTAGAAATTCTATATGATTCAAAGACTCTGCTGAAGTCGCCACTAATCCCAGATGCCCATCGTGCGTACGTTTTTTTCATGTATGATCAATTAGTAGCATTGAGATATATTTCCTGGACTTGGGCTGCTTACATGCAAAAGGAACATATAGAACTTTACAGAGATCACACAGAATAGGAGAAATGGTTGCATGCAAGAAGAAATGTCGACAGAAGGTGTGGACCTGCGTACTTCTGCAGGAAGGAACACCAATTGGATAGTAAAGGGTACTACCTTCTGCAGAGTATGTATGATCCTTTGGACATTGATGAAGAGGTATTAAGAAGCGTTTCAGGAAAACCATGTCTTTACTGCACAGACAATTCGTCAACTTTTTGCAAAAATTCAAACATGGTTTCCGGCCGGAAATGAACTGAAAAATGAAAGCAATAGAGATAATTGGACTCCAATTATCAACACTTGGTAATTATGGAAATGAAAAACGTGACAGAAACAATGGCATTGGACCTCACTCTAGTACAAGAAGTCTACTTGGAAATGAAATGGAATTTCACCGAGACTATGTATGGATAGATAAACTCCGTGCTGCAATGGGCCTATGGATTAGATTGTTATGAACATAGTTGAATTTTGATAACAATTGTAAATGGCTGACAAAACTTCCAACCGATGGGGGCCACTTTCTATCACTGGTGAGCATTGTCCACCACAACATGGTCACAATGACTTCGAAGTCAGGAAGAGTGGTTACCTGGTTCCTTCAGAATTACAACTGCTATTGAAGATGTATCGTTATGGATAGATCCTGGATACTATTGTTATGTTTATTTCAGCCAGGATGAAAAGGACAGAATTTAAAGTTGTTTGGAATTGCATGAAATTCAAATCCACCACAGTCTATTTTCATTGGTGATTGTTCCGTTCAGAATTCAGGGGCAGGATGGAATGGAACAGGATCACTGAGGTATCATATTATAATATGCCGGACGGTAGAAATTAGAAAGATGCTGTTTCATACGTATATGGATGCTGTTTTAGCAGGGAAGGTCAACGGCTATCTGCCACATCGCAAAGTTCAAACAGTCTTTCGAGTTATGGTCATAGCGAAGGAGAATCCGATGAAAATGTTAATGGCGCTGAAGATGAACCGCAAAATATGGATGATTGAGGAATGGCAGATGTTAAAGTGCCACCCTTAGGTTGACAATTGCTCCTTCATTGAATTTATTTTTGTTTAACTTGCACGTCCAAGTTTATTTCTACAGGAATTCTAAAGTAAATTATACCTTCGTTCTCAGAAATGGTTATAGTTAAATATCTACTACACATATAGTGTATGTTCCTGTCAATATTTTTCAATGTCATGTATTTACTTAATACAGGCTGTCATCTTACTTACACATTTCCGACAAAAAACTATGTAAACATTTTCGACCTGCATATGAAGTGCAAAATTTTGCAAAAAATGAAATAATTGATTTTTTACAACAAAATGGAGGCCGAAAATTTGCAGAAAATTAAATAATTGATTTTTGCTGTTAAAAATCAATTATTTAATTTTCTATAAATTTTCGGCCTCCATATGGAGGAAAATTTTCACATTTTTTAAACTGGAACATGATTATATTTCCTTTTTTTGACTCTTTACAGTGGCAAAATAGACTACTGGTACTGGCAGTAAAAAGTAAGAAATATCAGTGAATACGTTGGTCCCTATTAACAAATTATGTTATCAATATTTTGATTAATCAAAGGATGTGACATCGACCGCTATTGCTCTGGTTTCGACAATCCACTATAATGGTAACAATAAGATTCGTCCGCCATAAAACTTATTGCAAATAACCGACAGACGATTGGGATGATTGCAAACGACATGCTACGTCATTCAAATACAATAAGAAGAAGAGATTGTACACTATGCGACCTGCAACAAATTGAAACGGTTCTCAGCAGCATATGGACAGATCCGATGCTTATGACGAAATACCTGACGTGAAAAGAGTGTACAGCGATGAACCGGAATGTACCCTTCCTGGTGATCAACGTCCCTTCGAACTTTCGGAACAGGTCACTGGTGTAAACGTTACAGCCAATCATTTGGTAACCATATCAGAAGAAATTGTAATTGACGCTGGAATTAAGGTAATCTGGATGCGTTGATCAAATAGTTTTGGTGCAGATGTTGTTTGTACCCACATAACTGATTAGAATAAATGCATGTAAATTGTGGACAGAACGGTGGATTGCAGTTTAATCGATGACGGATTTTGAAAAATGGAGGTATCGTACCACACTGCGCCAGACGAAAATAAAAAATCTTTCCTATACAAAAAGACGTTATTGATGTGTTACTTACAAAAATGAATGTCGCTAGAGCCACAGATGTGAAATTTAGATCTTGTTTCAACGAGGTTGACCATGATTATATCTCACATCTTCTGCACTCCAAGTTCTTTGCACAGTTGAACATGTCCATAAGAAACCATGTAATGACAAGTGACAAGTATTTAATTGAGTAGAACAAAAGTAGAGACACATCGCCGAAGTCCTTCGTTGGAATGTTATAATACATACAGATAAAACAGCAACAACTTTGAAGTCGCAACCCGTAGTTGATTATCCCATACATGTCATGTTTTTGAATATGCCCGTACAATACAGACGATTTCTAATAGACCATGGTTATAATTTAGCTGGCTTTCTTCCTGTTGGGTTACAAGGATGACAGGCAGATAATGTTATAGAGGACTACTGCAACAATAGTGACACAGACAGTGATGAAATTATTGCAATTGACGATCACGTCCCACTAACGTCGTCAGTGCGGGTAGAGATGATGACATAGTTTTGTTGCATGACGCAATGACTACTGTTCTTGGGCAATTAATAGAAAATTCCATGGAAGATTTTACGGTATGTATAAACAACAAGATGAAATGGAATTACTTCCCTGTCATGGTGTCATACTGCTGTGACATACCAGAAATCAAAGACATGTCTGAATTCATACATAAATTTACCAACATACGTCCATGCGTGAGATGTTTGGAAACTTCAACCTATTTCAAGACAGGTCCAATATCTGCATTATCGCCTCCTAGAAACGTTGACTATGAACGAAGCTGAAAGGATTCCGTTACCACTTTGTTGAAATAGGCAAATACAGCGTCGTAAACACCACAGAAGAATTTTTTAAAAAGGGAAGCACAACAAATTCTGCAGGACATCTTTATCGCACCATGGGTCCCATTTCTGGGGAATCTGGAGAAGAGACATCCGCACCTAATTCTTCTAGGTGTGTTCTCAACGTTTACGTATGAACAATTGTATAAAATTCATCTCGCTACTTCTAAATCAATCAAAACTTGTTTCATGACTTATCTGTCAAGTCCATTCTTAACTATGAATACATGGACAAAAAGAAAGAACGGAAAAAATTCGGACACAGCTCGTGGTGTTGTTTCGTGCTTCCAATTCACTTCTCACTGCAATAGAAAACCATTCCGGTGACCCGGGCTTCATGATGACTTCTAAACAAGGGAGAAATCCCAACAGATAAACGATTTATTCCTAAGTATTTCAATTAGACGAATTTTGGAGGGAAAAGATTAAAGATGTTGGGATATGTGTTTCTCTTTTTTGGCAGGATATATCGATAAAGTCACTGGTTACCAGGATGATTTGCCTTTGAAAAACATTTGCACAAATTTCACAACATTAAATCAAGATTTTCTATATGGAAATACTTCCCTCGGATGGTCACAGCAATCGATAGCTGACATCAGGGACATAATTACTATTCTCAAATTGTAAAGCATAGAAACATTTCACAAACATTGCGATACTGGAATCCACACATTGAAGTTCCATTTACTATTCCACGTGGTGGAAAACCTCCCTAGGTTTGGAAGTGTAAATAGCATTGATGCATCACATTATGAGCAATTCAATACATTATTCAAACAGTCATATCCGTCTACTTTCAAAATGATGACAACAACAATGGATGAAATGGTGGAAAATATGGGACTAAACATTTCAAATATACGTCGAAGTTCAACAAATTCTGTGTTTCTAAAACAGCGTTCCACCCAGAATTCTATACCTCATTAGACATGGACGACTAATATGGATAAAGGTAAAACACAGCTTTCATCATATTTGGTACAGGTCGATATTTCTGTTTCGCTAAAACAAGTTGTTTCCACAAGACAAAGAATGGGAATGTACAACGAATTTATAACGCCAATTTTTACTCCAATATTGAAAACAATTCACGTACCAGTCTGGCAGTATTCAGGGATCTCGTTAAGACCTACTTCCGAAACCACAATCTGTGGCTTACAATCTCTGAACTTTCTCTACACGTTTGTCAAGTTGGGATAAATCGTTTGCGGGCATCTTCCAACGTTGAAACAGTATGACAGTTCTAGAAATATTGTAAATTTCAGACCTCTTCAGCTACATCGTCGTGAAAGGAAACGGATATTTCCAATAACAAAGTTCTGTACGAGCAAGAAGAAAACAAAATCTTCGTTCATATGAAGGGTGATGACGGAATTAGTCCCGTTTACTATATATAAAAAGTCTTTCTATTCCATATGGAAACTATACCGTACAATGGACAGGAAGAATTTGGCTTTCGTACAATACAAAGAACCTACTCAGCCTCTGGACAATATCGATAAAGTCTTGAACTGCATATGCCTTCATTGGGCTACATATGATGAGGTGACAACACAAGACATGGCGCAGACATAAGTTACGTGGAACATATTCTTGAAACAGGAGAGTGGTACGATATCACTGATTTCGATACCATATGTCCATCTCTACATGTATTTCGGTAAAATTTTAGAATTGATTCGTTCACTGAACAGTTGCCATGGCCGAGGAAACGGTTCTACATTAATCGATTTTACATGGAAAGGGATTATTTCCGACCTCTACCTACTGATACTGGCAAGGATGACGAGGATAATTACCCCACGTAACATGGTCGTATACATTAATTTAGTTCACATTACATGTTCTGTCATTCGAAATATCCGTCCCTATTTCCGTTCACTTCATTACCTCCTCCATATTCAAACAAAGTATTTCGTGCTCGTCCTTAGTTGTACGGCTTTCCGAGTTTATTAATACTTTTCCAATCAGACGCTATTTCTGCGATATATCAGTCATGAATAATTCCACATGGCGTTCGGATGTACTGTCGAAACCAGGTTGATTGTACAGATATAAAATGTTTCCCCTGAATCTTTGGCTGTTTCAACTTTCGCCGTAACGTACCTCTGAATTTTTCAATGTTTCCAAATTGCGTTCAACGATCTCAACATTTCCGTCCGTTTTCTGAATGGTGCATGTCACCTTCAGATGATTTTAGGTCCAGTGGAAAGTTTAGTGCGGAATAATGCACCTATCTCAACTTGCTTCATGACTCAACTAACAACCTTCGAATGTATTCTTACATTCCATGCTCTCTGCCTGGTTTCATAAATAACTAAACACGCAGAACCTAATCATTGAGTTCATGTCAGGGATCTTCCAACAAATGGTACAAGAATAGGTATTTGTGTGCAAAAGTTCATGAAGGCGTGGTTGTTGCTATGTGGGAAATATGGATTCAAAAAAAATATGTCCGTACATATTATTCGATACAGGAACAGGCCATCACTCCATCTTAGAATACCGGGATAATGATGGATTCGTTTCCATTCAGCAGAAACTCTTATTTCTACAGGACCAAATGGTGGACTTTTCGTCCGAGAACGTCGATAAAAAGGCGTGGTCCCGATCACAGGCTGAAGATGAAAAATTGCGATATATATCAGGTTCTTTCTTTTGTTCTTTATCGAATTTGTTGTTGGACAATACATTTTATGAGCTTGATGATAAAAAGTTAATACAATTGGAGACTTTTCAAACATTTATCACAAGTTCAACAAATGATATTCAACCGGATGATCCATATTTCGGAGATGCGTTGAGTACATCTCAAGGAATTTCTTCTTTGAATCTTCCCATATTCTTTGCTAAATTACAGTACTTCATGGAAGTGGAATATTCATTAACGTTACCAATACTTTCGAATAAAGAAATTGATGTACCAAGTGGAAACAAAACTAGAACAACCGAATCAAGTGGAAATGTTCATGATGATACATCACCAAAACGTACATGGAATAAAACTAGGATCCATACATCAGGTTCTGAACAGGATTTCTGTAAGAAAAGAAAATCAGAAGCAGCTGGATCTAGATGGAAAACAACCACAAAGCAGGGAAGAAACGATGAGGTTGAAAACGAATAAATAGAAGATAAGGATCTGGATATGGTGAACCCTGCTCATTTATTGGATTTTGTAGCAGCAGATGTCCAAACAATGGATGGTTTACCCAAGAGTATGGAAACCGTGTGTAAAATATACGGTGTAGACTTCATGGATATTGTAGAGACATACGCAACTGAGGTACGTTTTTCACTAAAGGGAAAGGCCAATATCATCCTTACAGATCCTACGTACAATACAAGAAGGGATGAGGGTCAGGAAAATTCAGAGTACGACATTTTCAGAACGACAGACTTGAAGGAGATAGTACAGCTGATGAAGACAGTCTTGGATCCAGGTACGCATGGTCACATCTTCTGCAGTACATTTAAATTCAATCCTTGGAATCAATATTTGGATTCGCAGAGAAACGATGCTGCTGCTGCTGCTGCTGCTTATGATGATGATGATGACGGTGACGATGACGGTAACGGTGATGGCAATGATTCTTCAAAGCATGAAATTTCTTTCAGTGTGGATAGTCAACCTTAATTTATGAGATCCTCTGGTACATATGGATTTGATCCCAGGGTTTGGAGAGTCACTCACGTATTGTTGATGGAGACTGCAATTCACTTCTGGCGTACGGGTATGGATAACATAGAATTCTACAATAGTTCAGACTATAGAAATGTCGGGTACATTTCTAGCAACCACCAAGGATGGACCAATTGTATGAAAAACATACTACGCATTAATCAGCTTGAAGTTATTTACAGGAATAATCCTTCAAGAATAGTTACGATGGGAGAACATCTATGCTCTGTCCAGAGCAGACAAAATGTGTCGTGGATAATGGACTTGGATTCAAAATTCTCCCTGGCTAGCAATACGGTTATTGATTTATGTTCGAGAACATTATTTGTTTCTAGAGCTTGTTTTTTACTGCTAAAACACCGCAGTTTCATTGGTTGTGAAAAGGATGCCTCCTGCGTGACTATGTCAAGACCGTATTTGGTGGAGGTTTATGAACGTCAGCTACTGAATCCGGAATCAAATTCGACAGCTGATGCCACAGTTACAACAGAAGCTGAGGGATTTTCAACGTCAATGGATGAATAAAAGGAAAGAAAGAGGATTGATATGTGGAAGAAACCAAGTGGCCTTTTCCTTGTTAAAACCTTACTAGACTACATTCTGCACTACTTTGAAACAATTCACAAAAACTATAAAATTTTCATTAAATGCAAGAATGTACTAATATCCCAATGAGATGGAAAGGTTTCGATGTTTCACACCTTGGATCCGAGGTGCTTGCTTGGATGCGAGGCTGGTGCTTTCTGTGTTTCGGTTCGAAAATCAAGAACAATACAACGCGTAGCAGATCTCAGTATTTTCAGTGAGAAGAGTTTCGGACCTAACTAACCCATCGGTTTCTACTACGGAGCTCTGGTGTACACAGACTTGGGAAACAATGTAAGCTCGCAAGAAAATATGTTGAGGGACCCCTGGAAGTAACGGTTACGGATTTTGTAAAATGGGCTGCGGAGATCGACGGAAAAGCGACAGACGAGAAAGGCGACCAGAATTCCGTTTGGGTTGTACCACCACACTTATGTGAAATACGGTACATTAACGACAGTGGTTATGCACCAGGTGATTTGGGCATGCAAAAGGCTAGAAAAGGGGAGATAAAACCAAGAACAACAAATGTGTCATTGGAGCTGTTTTCAAAACCCAAAACAGAAACATACTATTACAACTATATGATGTTGGGCATTGTGCCTTAAAGGAACATAGCTGTTGGCGAAGAACTATACTTGGACTATGGTCGTGAGTATTTTTCACAATACGTGAGGCACCAATTGTACCAGTTGAGGTATATTTGGCTTATTTCAAATGTTTATTTCGGTAACAATACATTCGCCGGCTTCTTTTCAATAAAGCTTTCTATAAAATTAGATTTTTAAATTTTCCGTTTCACCTTAGTGAGAGTTTTGCATCATTTTACTTTGTTGTTATTCATGCAATGTCTTACTAAAACTACTACGGTACACACAAGTTTAGTTTATTACAAATTTTATTGAAATTTTACGGCTTACAGTGTGTCACATGAATACTATTTCGTTTATTTTCAAAACCCACATCCATCCTTCGCATTTTTCTCAAAACATTTATGAAATTATATCTGTTTTGGTCCATGCCGTCCCCATTTAAGAGAATATGAAGTTTATTTGGAACAAACTATACATTACGTAGCCTACAACGGATGTTTCATATCGAAATATCCATTAGGGCCCCATACAATCGATTCATACATAGAATACATTCGGAACTCCCCCTCTTTAAAGCCAAAATGCTTTTCCAAGCACACTGATGTTCAGCTTCTCAGGCGGGTATGTCGGCACTTTTACTCTGGTCGGGCTGGAGTCATCGGAAGTTGTATCTTTATCGGTGGTAGTCGGACCGGCTTTCCGATCCCAAGTGTGACTCTCCATATATCTCTGAAATCCCCTACCAAGGATTCCAAATTACTTGCTCCCTATCTTGACATGTCATTTATGCTTGCGCTTTAGATTAGTTGTGCCAGTTCCCCTTCTACCGCATGGTCGTCTCTTTCTCTCGACGGGTGGTCTACCAAAAGGCCGTCTGCAATGGAGTCTTTGTCTACGTCTCCATGGACAACGAAGCACACCTTGGTTGGATTCCATTACTTAGTTTATAGGATAAATCTTTACAATTTGCCACCCTTCTCGTCCAGGTGCGACGGCCGAGCAATCCATATCATGGAAATCATCTCTGAAGTTCTCGAGGTGCTGCATGGAGGTAAACGCCAGGGCTTGCATGAATTAGCTCCCAAGTAAGAACTTATACATCCCATTTTTTGATACCAGCTGCAGAATATTTCTCAACTTGAGTGGTCCCACTGAAAGTTTCAATTCTATGGTAACCTTCGACTTCTTCCTAATCTGCGCCTTCATCAAATCCGCTTTCACAGCCATTGCTACCGTCAGTGGCTTTTCTAGATTGTGTACTAGCACTAAGGCACCCGAATCATCTAGTTCTTTCACTAACAAGGAGGGTATTACGTTGTAATCGGATCGGATGTTCGGTAAAGATACCCGTGTCACACAATTTCAAAATCTACTTTTAGGCTGCATCGGATGTTTTCGTCTTCACTTCTTTAGACGCAAACTGAATTCTGTTGAATGGCAAGGGTCGGTTTGTTGATCGCCCTGTGCTTCTTTTCTGCCTGTAGTCTCCCCTTCTCTTCCTCTAATCGGCCTTCTTCTGATATAGCTCCGCCCGCCATTCTGATGTTGTGTTCTGGTATTCATTAAACTAATGCTTCCCGGCGCACCCTGGATTCCAACAGTCAGGGAGTAACTTCTTACTCCTGGCTGTCTCGACGTCCCTATTTGTCAAAATGATTCGATGAGGCAGATGATAGGTTTGTGTGAAATAACCAACAGGAGCCGACAAGGACAAAAGACCGACGTACTAAGATGATGATGATGAACGCATACGTGAAGACCGACGTACCAAGATGATGATTTTGAACGTGATGTGATAATAACGATGAGAGGATTAGCAAACAAACGGCACGGATGCTAGAAGGAAAGTACGGTTGCGTACTCGAAGGAGATATATCGGAAGAAATAAAATCAGCACGAAAAATACAGGGTAGATAACAAAACCCACCTAAGATGAATTATATAACACTGTAAAATGTATAATCATTGCCACTGTAACTAGTAGGAGATCTCGGACATCACTTAGCTACCCACAGTATTCTCTGACACTGGAATAGGTGTCCCGAAATACAGTTGACAAAGTATTTCATTGTTTTACTGCAGCACACTTATTTTCTCTTCACTACGACCAGATAATGGACACGAGTATTATTTACTATTAGACGCCCACCCTAATGACTACCACGTTTCTACTCTGATAATAGCTATCATTGTTATACACGTGTAAGATTCTGATCTGATCTCGAAAGAAGCTAGAACCAGTATAAATTCTGGTTAAGCCTGAGGACGCGGGATAATTAATGTAAGACATTAACTAACAACTAGATACCCCCCAGCTTTTCCCAAGCACGAATTCTTCGACAGAACGATTCAACAGGAAGAGAGAGATCCAAACCACACGCGCTATCGAATAGATTAATCATCAATTGTGATAAGCAAAGAGATCTTTAAGATAGAGACACTTGAATGCCATCGACATCTAACGAAGTCGATGAAGACAGTATTGTGCCTCCGAATTGATCTCCGTAAAGGTACTCAACTGTGGCAGGAAGTCAATTAAAACTACAATGACCTAACTCGAGGACCTTATGATAAAAAGATTAACTTCTCTTTTCCTTGTCCTTATTTTCCCTTGCTATTCATAAAGGACTCTTTTATCTGTTATTTTACTTTTGCTACTTTGATAAAGAACTCTTTATTTGGATAGCGAATCAAAGTGGACTGTTTTGACACTTTTCCAACCTGCACCCGGAGAACTCCCTTTATTTCCCTCCTTGTACTTGAAGCGGTGAGGATTGCTACTATTACTTCCAGCCCTTGGGTGTGTTTCATCTTTAAATTACGTACAATGCCTCGCTGGCAAGATCAAGTACTTCACGAACCATCTGCAGTTCTTTTTTAGATCAGAGTGCGCAAAGGCCAGCTTTTATTTTACCCTCTTTTTGAGTGCTGCTGGTATTAGCGCGTTTACAATGTGCCCCACTGCGGTCTTTGGTTTATCTTGGATCATTCACGATAGTCCAGTCGTCCCTAAAAGAGAACTGTGGTCCGAAAACAACATGAGTACACGTTTTTCAGCATCTTTCTCGCTTAGAATCATTCTTATCGTTTTTGATACCACCTTATCGACCGAGCTTAAAACCCAGGATGACTTCTTCGGTATTATCTGTTTCTATTTCCAGGCAAATAGGATGTGTTCTGTTATTTTTCTAAATGTCCTACTTCATCCCCTAATTTCCGCATGTTCACCAGATCTTCCAACCAGTCTTGTTTTATAGAAAAGGGAAACGACACTGGGAGAGACACGGTGACTTCCTGTTGGTCTCTTTCTTTGAGCGTTCTTTTCTATGCTCTCCGCTTTATCATAAAGCATCTAATTTACTCCGCTCCTAACGAGTCTAACTCTGGGTGACTTAAGGAAGTGGCTAGCGGTGCCACTGTGACTGCTAAGTATCGCTTCATCAGACTGATTAATATATATTCGGTTCCGTGGACTTCATAGTGTCGTCACAATCTTTCGTTTCAAGGTTTTTCTCGAGATTAACAGCCAATTCGAATTGTAGCTTCTATAGGACCTCCAGACTGCAGCGCCACGTTCTACTTCCACACTTCGTGATGTATGTACTGTAGTGGTTGTGTGCTGTAGTACGACTTTTTTTGTGAAGCCGTATCCGATTCTACCGTTGGGAGCTTGATCCAATCGGGGGATTTTATTTCTGAAAGTTTGAATGATTTTAGAAAGTGTTCTGCCAAATAATTTTCCAGATTGGCGTTTCTGATTTTATTTTATACTAAAAGAAAGTCCGAAATAACTTAGTTGTGTCCTCCACTTTGTTTCTTTTCTGACACTACCTTCCACTGGACACGTGTCCCCATGAATTTTGTGCCACAGTGTTAATGGCCCAACATCACATGTCCACACGTGTACATTATCGGTGTTTGTCTTTTGTTTACATTGCGTATTTGCATGTGCTTGGAATACAGAATATGCTATCGCGCCTAAGAACGAATAGCTGGCGTCTACTGTAGTAAAAGAGGTCCCAGCTGGCATCTAAATCAACAGCGAGTCGAGTTGAATATAGGATACATCAGCGTGAATCTTTTGACCCAACCTAAATCCGCAAAATCATTTCACCGTGATAGGATAGTGAGATGAGACCGCCATGACAAGCGAGCCGCGGTAGACGTAATAAAATTATAATTCTGAAACCCTGTCCGCACCCCATTCACTGACACCTCTCCTGACCGATTTTCCTTTGTGACCGGCCGTTTTGACAGTATAAATTTTCCTGCCAGCAAGAGTATGACTCCGCCACAATCGAGTTCAAGAACTAGAGCGAGGAGAAATACCGAAGGAACAAGACAAAGAACTCGGAACTCAGCCCGCTTTCAAGTCATATCCCCAACCGCAGCTTCCCCACTTCATCTACCAAAAATCAACACCATATACCCAGCGTCCGAGAAAATCCGGCTAGAACCAAAATCGCCAACTTTTCGTACAACATCCGTAGCGTAGCCAAGCATGTCACTGGAATTTCCTGCCAAAATGGGACCTAAGGGCTCTACTACAACCAGAAAAAACCACTCTAACTCGGCAAATGACCCAGACCCATTAAAGAGGAGCGCGACAGAAGAGAAGCGCGCTTAGCACTCGGAGAAGTTAGGATCGTATGTGAAGACAGGCTAAATTCATACAAGACTACGAACTGCAAGGAAGAAAAGATATGGCTCCAGTTCATAACCTCGTTCAGTCCACATACCATCTAATTCTGGAGACCGGAGCTGGTGGTACTATGAGCCGACTTCTTGGGCCAAAGGCGGGTATATATACAGGAAGAAAGGATGGTAGAACAATCTCAATCGTTGATTGACCTTCTATTTAAAGAGAAACATCTAGTCCCGAGAGACATGCTGACACCACCAAAGTTGAAGAAGGATGACCCAGAAGAAGAACAGGGAGGCCCTTTCGTCCACCCAGATAGAAAGTGGAGGATTCACAAAGAACATCATATACCGATAGAGAAATCTGTCTCGCCTGGATCAAAACATACAGGCATAATGGGAAGTTCTGACAGAGCACCCCGGATGACCATGATGACTCGTAGAGAAGCAGCGGTGATGAAAACGACATACCTTCGACAAATTGTCGAGCCGAACCTTCGATCTCAAACTTTGGTTTGAAAATTAACTCATTGGTAGGCCTTCCTTATAAGAGAAGAGAATTGGGCATAATTGGTCTAATGAGGACGTACGTAGGAAAATCCACGTTTTATGGAGATTCGAAGGAGGATTTAAATAATTGTACAAACATCTACAATACACTTACTACCATGTGGGAAGTTACCGAATAAGAGAAGGAAAAATCCGTCCGGTTATGCTCTCCGACGACATTTTGAACTATTATGAAAATAACGTAAGTGGGACCAAGTGGCCGTGTGGTACCTTTTATTAATCCATGTCAATGTTTTCGGAGTTGTATAATAGCGACAATAGGAAATTTCAAATTCTAACGATATGGCCGTCCATGACACTCACTGAAGTAATCATGGACGATCCAAAGGAGTCGGAGGTATCGGTTTTTCGTAAATTTGTTGCAGATCTCGTGAAATTACAGAACCAATGGGACGCAATGTATCACACTGGCCAATTCCTTAGGGACGGCCTGATGACTGCCGTCAACATATCTAAAATTTAGGCAACTCGCGATCGGATGCCGTGGACGAGGCAACAGGTGGTGAATAGGATTGCTGTTCAATTGAGTTAAAAACAGAAAACAGTAAGTTCCAACGCGGCATGTGCAATTAAGGAAGACGAAGATGGAACCTTCTACTCATTAGGTGAATCCTATGGAGAAGAGGAAAGGCGACCAACCATGAAATTTGGGCGAATTCAAAGAAGTACCAGGGTATGAGGGGAAACAGGAATCATGGTAGACTTCTCAGCCTATTCTGAGTGCGCGAAGTGAAGGGGTTATTCGTATGTGAAGAGTACCGCCGCGGCAATACTCTCCACAAAAGGGGAGCTGACAGCCGCCATCGATAGACTCAAAAATAAATTCCCTGAGGCTATGCTTACCGTGGAAGACCTAGAGTTTGTCATATACATGATTGAAGTTGAAATAGTTGAATAAAAAGAAGAACAAAAGGAATATTACGTCCGATGGGTAAAAGATGAAGCCTCAGATGAGGATTCTGACATAGTATACATGATGATTGAAGATAAGGTGAAGATTGAGATATCTCTGTCGAATAATGCATACTATATCGGTAGATCATACGAGAACAACCTATCAACCGCACTGCTGACGATGAGCTACCAGCTCAAAGACCATGCTAGACCCCAGTTCATTGGCGTGACAATAGAGTCGGCCACCAACCGTAGATCTATTATGGACAAGACGCAATACCACGCATACGAGAGAGAATTCGGACGAATAGTTCCACTGGGACATCCGCTGGAATTATTGAGAGGAATTAGCGGCCGCAGTATGGTGATAAATGGGTCTACTATACAGGTACCATTTACAAACGTGAAGAGGGTGATAGACGCAGAGTTTTTGATTCTTGACTAGGAGGCACAATAATTACTTTCACATCACGAACTGATAGATAATGGACTTGATATCAGTCTCCAAGGCCGATATATCCACGTCGGCGAACTAAGAGAACTGCTCACCTTAGGAAAAGACTTCTTCGTATGAAGATGGACGGCCGATTTCATACCATTTGACTTGTACATGGATAAGAAGCTTCGAACGATCCATCAAAAATTCGGCTACCCAACTATTCAGTTGAACTATCAACTATTGAATAGAGCAAACAAAAAGGAACTGGACGAAACTATCTTGGCAGAATTTCGTAAGATATCTGATGATTTCAAAACTTACAGCACAAGATCCAGAAGATTCAATCTCATCGTCGGAAAGGAGGATCTCTAGTTTAATCATCGGATCTTCATTGACACCATGTACCTGAACTATAGACCGGTAGTTCATATCGTGGATGAATCAACCCACTTTCCAGACGAATGTTTTTGAAGAACCATTCCACCAGCAAGATATGGATATCCCTTGAAAATTTGTGGTTCTATTTGTACATGGGACCTTCCAATTACCTCGCGGAGGACAAAGGTACAACTTAAGTGTCAAAAGAAAGATTGAGAGCCGCCGCAGCAGGCAGCATGATGGAGGAAGCGCATATCGAAACCCCAGGCGCCATTTGCATAGGCGAGCTATATCATGCACCGCTACGCAGTTAGTATGTAAAACTACGTCAATCGCTTGAACTAGACAGCTACTTCGACCAATAATTCTTGCAAATGGTAGTATATGCAAGCAACGTTATAATGGTGCCGGAGGGTCTGTGCCCTACGAATTTGGTCTTCGGAGCTTTGCTCCCGCACGTACTTCCCCGTCCACCCACGAACTGTAGAGGCAAGAAGCGATCGAATCAACAAAGTTGATCATGAGAATGGGGAAATAATAGCGCCGGATCGCGTTTTCTTTGAAACATCCGTCGGGACCAAAAGGGTTGGAGATATCCCAAAAGCTGCGGGTCCTCCCATGCGGATATCTAGTCTTCGTCTATCGACGACCTCTAAAAAGCTGGAAGCCCCCTTCGCTACATTAGTAATGACCGTGAGACGGTGATTGTAGAGCTAGATCACGGGAGGCGCATCTTTCAATAGGCATGTGTTAAGCGGCGGGTCAAATCAACCATTACTCATTTCGTCAACACGTCTAAATGTAGTGCAGAAATCGTATGCAATGAAGCTGAACTATCACACCTACTGAAAGAGAACCCGGAGGCAATGACATCGGAGGAATTCCAGCAACCAAACTAGATCACCCTTCTTAGCGACAAAGGAAGAAAGATCTCCGTGAAAAAGAGCTTGGCTGAAAAAAGACCATTTTAAGAGTCCAGGAGCCTTGCGCTGGACGGTTTCATGAAAGACTGAACTTTGAAACTAACCCACGGGTCAAAATTCGATAAAAACGTAAGAATATTTGCATCCCGTTTTGTGGATGATCTGAAGAAAGTTGGAGATCGATTGAAGAAGAAGAGCAAATTGGTGGCGCAAAGATATGTGAATTACGAGGCAACCTCCATTGCTACCAAAGTCTTGACGGTACAAAGATATTTCCAACGTGTGGCACTCTCACTCGCTGCGTCCATGCCTACTATGGTCTCATATACCAGGGATATAAGTCAGGCATATACTCAATTTCATTCATAGTTGGAGCGCGACATTTTTATCCGAGCACAGATGGAGTTGGGTTTTCCACCAGATTATGTGCTAAAGATAGTCAAACCATTGTACGTAACACCGGAATCCGGATTACATTGGTACCAGACCTACATAGCACATCACCTCGACACCTTGAAGATGAGACGAAGACTATCCAACCCTTGTGTATTCATTCGTCACCAGAAGGATGACTAGACTGACTCCCTAGATGGTATAATCCTTCTACAGGTTGACCACTCCATGGGATTCGGTACACATCCGTTTTTGGAAGAATATGAACGAGAATCTCTTGAGTTTAGATGCAAAACCCGTGCCCCTCTATCGTCAAAGAAAACCTCATCCAACGGTGCTAAATATGCTTCACTACCTTCCCCAATACAAACAAACAAAAATTCTCAATCTCCCAGGCCGACAAAAGAAAGAAGTTGAAAACAGCAATCACCCAGAGGTAATTAACCAGTCATTCGGCTCTTACGCAACATGTGGGTGTTATCGTACGCCCAGAAATATGCTGGCCAGTGCAAATGATCACTTCCGGAAACAAGCCAATGAAGAATTCAAGGCATTGGCAAAAGACACAAAGTTTCTGATGGACACGAAACACCAAGGACTAGATTTCGTACACATGTAACTAACCAAAACACGAATCATCCCCCTGACAAATGCTTCTTTCGCTAAAGCAGAAGAAATGAAAAGCCGGTTAGGATATTCTATAATGATGGTCGATGACACCCAGAATTGTAACATCTTCACCATGGACGAAATAAGTGTAAAAGGATTGCACGATCCGTGAAAAATCCAGGCCCCCGTGCTCGGTATATATTTTTAGTTTATTGTGAAAGACCTGGTTAAAGAAATAATCGGTCGCAAGATAAGGCTGGAGGCTATGATGGACAGAAAGACGGTGTCAGATGTCGTGGAAAAAGACAGCCAGACAGCGGAAAGCCGCCTCCAAGTCGACGTTCTGGCTCTCAGACAAAGCTAAGACTTGGGAGAATTGGATCCTATAGATTGGATTCGTGGTTACATCAACCCAGCCGACTCGTTATCTAAACCCGTCTTGAATACCACATCTTTGCTCTTCAAGATTATGTCCACCAACAAGTATAACATCCAACCCCAAAGATAGGCCGTATCAAACGATCGTAAACAGTTGTAGTGTATAATCTTCATGTGATTCGAAACGGTTAACGGTTCGTTGCAATACAGCCGCAAAAGGGAGGAAGGAGCCGATGCGCAAAACGGATTGAAGAAAAAGACGATGATGAAGACGGATTAAGTAAGAAATGACGATGATGATGATGTTAGCAAAAATATGAGGATGTTTCTTCGCCAAGAATGAGGACAGCGGACGAGAGGCGATGGTGATTTATGACGCAACGACGATGAAGAGACGATAAATGACGATGATGATGGATGATGAAGAGACGATGAAATGACTGTTATGATTTAATGAAAAGGAAAATGACTTTATCACGAACGTCGGATAGCAAATGCAAGAAGAAAAACGCAGATAACGATAACTTGGTAAAACAAAGTAAGCGAACCATTGGAGACAAAGGGGATCTGGGAAGAAAGAGAAAACCACAGGAACACTGTTTTCGACAGGTGATACGTCCACAAAATCAACTACAAAGGGAAACCCACACCAAGGTAACCACCGAGGTACTGTTTGGGATGCTACAACAAAATCACTACAGTGATAAAATATGCATTTACCGCATATCACTCTCTGCCCTGCACATTGTGGCACCATACCTAACCACTCTTATGGGACAGAAATTATAACCCGCACTGTAGGTACATTATTGATACAGGTGTGAATGAACTCAGCCCATCTAATTAGATAATTACACAATTGTCAGAATTTAGATTACATGTTTCATTATCTATCAGATTCACGAACTACTCCATTATTTATACCTATTATTGAAGGAGAATAGCTATGAAATCAGTAATGACATTAGTAACGACATCAGTCAAGACATATGACAGCATTCGAATCCCAAGTTAACTTTCAGAAGGCAATACAACGGTGACGGGTAACGAGATCCTAAGCACGCCCAAGGGCGATTAACTATCGTCGCCTGAAGTAAAAGAGATCCCACGTGGCATAGACATCAACAGCGAATCTAGTTGAATATATAATACATCAGCGTGAATCCTTTGACACTACCTAAATCCGCAAAATTATTTAACCGTGATTGGATAGTAAGATGAGACCGCCAGCACAGCTAGCAGCAGTAGACGTGATAGTATTCTAACTATGAAACCCTTTCCTTACCCCATTCAATGACACCTCGACTGACCGATTTTCCTTCGTGACCGGCCGTTTTGATAAAAGCCCCTTCAACATACATAAGTCTACTGAAAAAAGCTACCAGATACGGCAATATTTGCAACGTTTTTATCTACTTCTCAAACTCGACAAATCATCGCTACGTATTATTGGCTACTCCAACGATTCCTTCGGCAACAATATCCACCTGTACTCTCATCTAGGCTACCTCATCCTACTGGCATACCGAAGTAATTCAACTATCCCAATCATCTTCAAGAGCTACAAAGCAACAAGACTATTCCGCTCCACGATATCCTCCGAGATAATCGCCTTCAAAGACGTCTTTGGTGCAGCACACACACACTGGCGTTCGAACTGTTCTTGTATATGCACTGAAACGTTCAACTGGATCTTTATGCGGTTTTGAAATTACTATTTGATATGATTTAGGAAGGTTCCAGTATATCCGAAAACTTCTGATGCTTGGTGTTGCAGCCACCAAATAATTCTTTACTAATCGTGAAATATCTCATATCGGTTTGGGTTCATCCGAATCGAATATTGTGGATGGACTAACCAAACCGATAGTCCAATATTCTCTCTGTTCCGTCCTCTCCATCAGCTTCCACACCCTCATCCAGTCCAGTGGATACTCCGCAACGATAATCTTTTGAGAAAGTAATGTTTTACTACACTTCATTTCCATATTCAAAATGTAAAATACATTGCAACTACGTCTTCCCGACTTTTCTCCTGGTATCAATTATTAATGCTCCATAACTTCAAGTCTCATCTTTCTTTAGTGATATTGAAAGTATGCTTGGAAATAACGAAAAGAAACCCTTTGCATTTTGAAAGTAAGTTCATACAAAAATAAATAGAAAAGAGCAACATTTTTGGTAAGCATACACATTTTGTGAAATAACCGTATCACACCTTGGAAAACATACTCATATGCTATGATCCGATCTGCACGCTAAAACCCATGAATAGGGGGACTGTGAATTTTAGCATACAGTACATCTTTCTATATCTACATGTACCATATACCACGAACCGTACGTTAGATTCTGGATCGAACTACTGTATAACGCGATAAACTTTTCACCCTGACCATAAATATCTTCTGATTCGAAGACATTTGAAAATCATCCTAAGCTTGACGAACAATATAACAGGGCGTCCCTACTGTCTACGTTTTCATTCGATGGCGTGCTTTTTGAAAAAGAATTCATTTCGCATCTTTCCCCTTTCCACTTTCTTCCTCTCTTCAATTTCCATTGTGAAAAATGTAAACTCTGTAGTTTCTGTTCAGGAACCTAATACTGTAGTCATCACTTCAATGGAAGCCGACCATTCGTATAATTACGAACGTCGCTCAGATATTCAACCCCAGATTTAGTTCGCTAGTGCGCCTTGCTAACGTGACCTTTCTGACCCCCTGACCTCTTGACCTCGATTAATTCATAGATCTACATAGTTAAGATACTTTCCTACAGACTAATACAATTTCCTACCATAAAATATCTACTCGATCTTTACGCTACTATCTATGCCCCATTTTACATCGTGTACACACATAGCAGGAATCTAATAATGATGTTGATCTACTCTGTCTAGCTCCACCAGTTCGTTTTATCCCCTGTAGGTCGACAGTTATCTTTTATGTTGAAAAGGAATGTGCTCGATTTATATGATGAATATCAGGAAAGATTTCATAAATTTGAAGACGTACTTGACATGCTTCACAATTGGCATTTGGAAAATGAACAACGACCTAGAATATTTTCGCAATGGCAGAACCTCCCACTATGAACATAAATGGCATCACGACCAGAAGAGTAGGAAGTGCCATTATTGGATCTTCCCAGACAAATTGATCACCTTGAAAAAGCAGCTGGAACATAAATATCAGGGTGGTGGGTATTTGAAAGACCAAGTAATGGCAGCTGTAGACGTATTAGAAATAGGTGCATCATTAAAAGACAGGATTCCAAGCCGAGAACAACAAGCTCTACACAGATTATAGAAACGTTCAAGCGATATTGCAGTAAAATATACCGACCCTACTATCGATGAAATGTATGATACAGAACAGAGTATACATTAGTATGTTGAAACGTTACATATCTTTCAAAGAGAAAAGACTACAAATTACATTGTGGAACTATTTTCTCATCCATAAATGGAAACCAGTCGATAAGCCGTTCCCTCTACACACCGAAGCGGAGTTGAAGAAGATTCACCGTTCTTTTGTAAGTCTAAGTATCACATCCATCGAAGGATTATTAGGAGAAAATGAAGGAACCTTTGGCCAAGAGGAAGGAGCTGTCAATGATAAAATCACTCAACAGTCAACCATGTCAGACGCACGCCAGAATCCCGCGGAGATTTTAACTGACAATTTGCAAAGACAAGTTAAGGTTCAACTACATCGTACGAGTTGGCACCATGTTCATTTTCAGTAATCCAGTATCACAAATGGTATATCTCACGACTCACTTTTGGGCAACGTCATTGTTACACTCACAATCTTCAGCCGGAATTTGGTGCGCCATTCAAACCCTATGGAACCTTCTTTACATTGGACTGCCTTACCATCTGTTGGTTTCCCACAGAACAAAAAATGTCAGTAAGAATATGAGTGAGAACCTTGAAGAATCCGGCTTCACTCTCTATGAAGTGCCCGTCGAGTACCTGGGAGCCTTTGGTATGGTGATGAGGTACCACGAACATGTCCAAGCATCATACTTGAAGATACATATGTACCTCGGAAGAGAAACTACAGATGCATAGCGTCTACAATTAGCAGTTTTCTCCGTCAATTCTATAATGGGACGAGAAGGGCCGTTTCCGGTACTCCTAGTCTTCGGAGTACTACTGGTACCAGCAAAAAGGGCCCCATTCATACTGTAGATACAGAGATAGAGAGCAATCTAAAATGGTATGTTGGAGCAGGAGAAGGAGCAAGCCAGACTACGTATTTCCTTCAGACTTAAAACCAGACGTGGACCAATATTTAAACAGACATCGGAAATGCTGACATAATTACCAGCTGGATAGTAGGTCCTAATTTATTGCATCAATAGTATGACAAAGTCAGGACCATCCACCTTCATTACTACGGATATAGAGACAGAAGTTGTTCAGATGCGAACAGGAAGAAGAGTATACAGGTAATTATGTGTGAAACTGTACATTACCACATAGTTGAGGGAATCTGGTGATGAATCTGACGATAAAATAACATGAGGTACCAGAAATAAGGATGATACTTAAGAAATCAATGCCAGTAGAGGCCAGTACCATAAAACTGGGGAAGCATTATGGGACACATGAGGAGCAGTTAGCAGAATCAAGAAAACAAGAATTAGAAAATTTATTTGAAATTAGGACATTCATCGTGGATAATAAGGACGAAGTACCTAAGGACGCCAGAATCTTCGGATATAGTTTAATTGAATAGATCAAGGAAGAGGAGATGGGCCTACCGAGAAGATAAATGCTCATTTGCGAGAATCACTAGGACCAGTACGTGGCGACTATAGCGACAAGGGCACCGACCGTCCAAATATATTCTCAGTGCGTTCTATTAGGGGTGGCACAATCACTAGGAACAATGATGAAATTATCAAGATAAATTACTCATTCTTATATCCCAAGCGACCATTATCTATAAAGGTACGTCTAAATTAAGGCACCGGTTCATATTAAGTTTCCAGCAGCATCAGTCTTGAAAGTAGTAGGACCATTATACGTCATTCCAGAGATTGTACCTCATCGGAATTTAACATACCTGGACGATCATGAAGAACATTTCAAGAACATTTGAAGATAAATGGGATGGTCACCGACCCGTGTGTTTTGGTGCTACACAAGGATGGATGGTACATTAGACTGGTTGGTGATATTGCATCTTGACGATAGTATTGCTGTTGAATCTAAGAAATTATTGGCCAAGGAAGAAACCGCATATAAAAAATTCAAAACGAAAACTAGAACGGAAGTATATACAAGGAGACATAGTGTTCAATAGTGGAATGTAAGCAGAGAACCTAATAGTGGTCATATCACGATGACACAGGAAGGTAACGTCACTACGGCACCCGTTTCAAACTATCAGAAGGATTTGACATCTCAACGTACCATGATGCAGTACATGGGAGTCCATTACCGCCCCGACATCTGCACAAGCGTCCAGTTACTGGCGCTCTGCCATGGAAGGGGAATTTACAGCCTTTTCGACCATATTCTACCAAGCCTTTACAATGTGCACCAAAATGCGGAAACTCATTAACAACATCGTCCCATTCGACCACTTCACCTACTCCAAGTCTCTTTTCGACCTCATTTCGAAATGCAGAAGGACGTCGGAAAAACGTCTGATGCTTAATTTCGCAGCAGCTCGAGCAGGGTTCAAGGCAAAAGATATTTCTAACATAGTCTTGGTAAGATTGGAAGAAAATATATCCGACGGCCTAACCAAATCTATTTAATATGCAGCCCTGTGGAACATGTCGCTAACCAATTCTCATTCACCCCATCCTGTGCAATGGATAATTTTCCACGACCATAGCACGTGGCGCTACCTAAACTCAGATAAAATCTTCAGTTTACAATTTCTATTCCAATCATCCTTCGGCTATTGCCAACATCCCACCCTTCACCTTCAACAACTTCACAGCACGGTCATTCCAAATCTTCTTGCAATGGTCATATCTATTCATATATATATTTCTAACATCTTCAACTCTTCAAGCCCTTGGATATTAAACCTCAAGATAAATTTTGGGATCAATTTATGCATTTACTAATGATATTTAATATTACAAAAAGGAAGAAGAAACGTTTAAACCCTAAAGTTCTTGGATCCTTTACATACCCTTTCTGGCGTGCACATCTACAATCATGTTAACACTCCGTTCTCCGGTGATATACAACTATTAAAAATGGGCATCACATATCTTAAAAACACTATAGCTCCAGCAACAAATAGACATATTTGAATAACTCGAAAAACATGAATACAACATGTAACAAAAAAAGGAAACACAGGATACTGAATAGGAATAATAATAGCACAATATTGATGCTTTCAAACTGGATCGAATATCAAGGAGCTCTCTACACGAATTGTGGATTGTCCATATCAACACAGTAGATCAAACACGTTTTATTTTGTGACAAACTACAGCACAATTATCGTGCAGCTACATAACTACACTAATTACACTACTAGTCGTTGGCAATCATATGACAATATAAAATACCTGAGATCTCACCACAGCTTCAGTTACGTCTTACAAACATGTCGACAAACAATTGTTATAAAACCAAAGAACTTGCGATCTTGGCCTATACTATCTACTGTCTGTGATTCGTGTTCTGGAGTTCCTATCCTATATATGAACGACATTAGCCACGTTCCCTCTACTCACCTTTTACTTTTCTGCACTTCCCTTTCAATATTAAATTTTGATTATGTTGATAACTATTCCGTTGCTGTCACTTAATCAGCATGTCTACAAGCTCGTATAGTTACGGCTCGCGATCATCCTGAAGTGTTCTCTCGCGATGTAGTCCGCACAGCCGTTCACTTTACCTTTGCTGACTCCCCTTTACCAACCTCTTTGTCCCATCCACATAGGCTGTTGACCGAATTCTTGGTAACCTCGATAAGCGAAAATTCTTTATAACGACAAATGCTACAATCCCACCAGAGAAGGTTAACCTCCGCAATTGAATAACTTTCTTACAGAACCCACTCACGCACACACCCACACAGCATACACTACCCAAATCGACATTTCCCCACGTTTCACAGCCTTTCTGCATACTACGATATAGCAACGTCCAATTGTAAATTATTTCACTAGCCACGATGCAAATTTTACATCGTCGAGTTTTCGTACAATCTTTCGGATGGATCGCAATTGGTGTTTCAAAATCGTACCAGGATCTGTATCAACTAACGACCTCTTTTGAAATTATTCGTATTTTATATTTGTACTGGTTTTCTGATGTTTCGAACAATTTATCGTCTTCCTTTGTGAATATTTCACGACCCACAGTGTCATAAATCATGGAGGAGAGGAAAGCAGAAGTTACTGAATCAGTAAGAGTGATGTTCTCAGATACATATATTTCAATTTCGTCGAAGTTATATATATCACTTGATTCACGAACGTTAGTATTACTAATTCCGCGACACTCCACCTGTTTGTCGGAGTCACTGACTTTCAAGATTGGTGAGCTTCATATAGATAATATCAAGGACATAAAATATATGAAATGGTTCTCCACCTTCGATGTGGTGCAATGTGCTGTTCAATACACACTTGTAAGCGATAAGGGTGAATGTAGTAACGCAATAAACTCATCACTTTTTCTGGTATATTTCTCGACAAAAACGGTATTTCAGCCGAGCAGATTCTCCGAGTTCGTTTCATAAATACAAGACTAATCTATTGAAAAACTTGCTAGTATGAAGTTTAATAGCTCACTTCGTGTAAACCTCAGTAAGGCGCAAAATCAGTCTTAGTCTTATACTTCGTTCTCACTGACAAGTTTGGGGAGTCTATTTTTCAGATCTTGAATTAAGTGGAAGATGTATCGTTATCCCGGAAATAACCTTCCTCATATTTAATAAGTTCACCTTCTGGAAATGCCGGCGTTTCAACTACAGAAAACGTCTCAATTACGTATGAAAAGGTAAGGCAATCATCTACCATCAATAAATGTAGCCTTTGACAAACTTCAATTATAAATGGTCCCAGAATTACTACTCTATTTGACGTACTTGGCTGTACCGGTATGGCCATTTCTGGAAACTTTAAATCGTACGGTGGGGAACAGAATGTATTTATAACTGTGTAGCGCTTGCAAGTAGACTATCAAACTATAAAGAAGAGTTACTAAATGAAAAAAAAACATTGTTTACAAAAGACATTTGGGATTCTTTCCAAAACCATGTACCGCTGAATCCCAAAACGTTTTCGAAAGAAAAGATATTTTTTGTAAACGATTTCGACACAATCATGAAAACATTTAGAGGCTGATGCCAATTTTTGGAGTGATTTCGAAATACGCGGCTCGAAATGCCAAAATGTTCTTGGGCAAGAATGAAAAAATTCAATTTTTATCAAAAAAGCAGAAAAGAAAAATAGAATGTAACCTGTAGTACACTTTTAAGTAGGTAGTGCAAAGTAGGTCCTAAAAAAGGCTAACGTTTTCCCACAATTTTCGAGAATTTTCGGTAACCGAAAAACAAAACTTTTCCGACTCATTTTTAGAACTTATGTTGCATAGAAAAGTCCATCCAAATCTTCTCCCCTTCTATTCTATTTTCCTCATACGTCTCATATAGGGCCTTTGTATATCTCACAATGTTTTATAATGTGCTACGTGATCTCACGGAGTCGAGTCCTTTGATATGGGTTCAAGATAGTTTGAAACGTTTGGGTAAGGAGTTTAATCTTTCTCTTTTTGTACATGTTCTGGTAATGGGTTTGGAGGTGTTGGTGGTGTTGGTGGTTTGATGGAGATCTAACTAGAGGTCTTTTCTGGAGACGATTTAATTTCGTCTTTTTCCACCACTTCACCATCCTCACTCGTCTTTTCTTTGTCTGGTGATTTTCTCACTTTCATATTTGGTGGTTGTCTATAATCCCTTCTCGTAATAGAGGGTTTGATCCCTTTTGTCTGAGTGACTTGCGAAACTCATCGCTTTCTGGTTGTACTATGTGGAACTTTGAGGAGGTCCCTCTCGATTTTTTCCATGAGTCAATCTCTATATATATTTATAAATAGACTTTTTATGCATACATACAAATCAAATATCTCTCTCAAAGTCTATTTATCAAAGTCATAATTACGTTCTAAACGAATATTGAGGTCAGTATTTTGGTCAGTCAATAGCAATAGCATTAGTCATGGCATTAGTCATAGAAATAAAAATAGTAATAAATTAATTTTTATGCAAATAACGAATGCTGTATAGCAACGGTAAATGCCGGCCTAATCCTTTGACGTGTCTAGGTGCCTTTACGAGTATGTACGCCTGGATGTATAGTCAATAACGCCGTACACTGCCTTTCGTTGAGGTTCACAAAGCGGCCGCTAATTATCCTCTCGCTTTACTGAAGGATTGTTAATCCATCTCAGTCTTGATACCTGGTCTTCGGAGTTGGATCAGGGCGCCGCTCCGGTTAATATATCAAATCTGTAAGAATGATTAATTGTGTAAACTGTCTACCTCCTTTATTTTTATTTTCTCCACGAAAAGTGTGGTATGTTTACTGAATCGTTTCAGATTCCGGCAGGGATTAAACTGACCACACTTGTAGTAGAAAGTTAATGTTAATGAGTGATAAAATTACTGCAGTAAAATCTTCTAAAAATACGTGTATATTCAATTTTTTAATTTTCTATGTGAATGCATCTTCTGACTATTAAGACTAGACTGCATGCTATGTTTCATGACTTGTATAAACACCCATCTTATACGCCGCATATGCCATTCCTTCTATCATCACTTGTCTTCTTCTAAACCTCTGTTAGCTTTTCCTCCTCTTAATTCGTGATGTACTTTTTAGCTTCTGGTGTAATCATTCGCTCTTCGTCTTCCCAACTTCTCCCACGAGATCAATGATGTTAATCTCACGCTCGTCTCGTCTCGTCTCGAGCCTCGTATCGCGCTCGTATTTTCTCCTTCAATTTCCCCATTCCCTCCTCTACCTCAACTGTAATCTCCAGTTCCATGCGTCCTCGCGTCGAGACGCGAGGACGCATGAAACTGGAGATTACCTGCGTCCGTTTGCCCGATTCGGAGGTCTTGCCGTTTTACTTCCTACCATCGACAAATTCCCAAATCGTAAAGTGGACATTCTCATTGTCAGTATGGAATTCGAGAGAATACCTGTCCATCAAGAAAAATAGTTGGCAGTTTCAAGTCAGTATCACTGCAAAATTTGACAGCAATTGTCCAGTAGAAATTACTAATATAGTACTGGAAAAGTAAAATTAATGGGTGACAGGTATAAACGTCACACGAATACCAAACTTGAAGTATATTGACAAAAATGCAATTTAATTTCTGTAAAAAAATCAAAAGGACTGCATATCACTTATAAACGAAAAGTTATTAAGATACTTCCCACTTCAAAAATTATGTAATCCGTCTAAAAATGATTCGATAATTTGTTATCTAAATGATAAAAAGAATATCTTGGCCAAAAATCAAATCCATAGTAGACACAGTACATAATCATGTATGCGGACATGCATCATATACTTATTTCATGTTCTTATTGACATTAATGGCTACTGGAACATTGAAGTAGAGCAGTAAGTGCAAGAATATATAAATAATTAACATGCTTGTAGGTGTACTGCAGTACTGCAATCCAGTTGTAACGTTCAATATCTTCATTACTAATTTTAATGCTGTCATTTGTGTTGACCACTTCTATCTGCACAATATTCAAGTGATACACTGTATGGATTTGGTATCACGGTACTCTGCCAGTTATATAGCAGAAATGACATCAATAAGCGATGCAATATCTGCTTTTGAAGCAAGTTAGGGTCCCAATCTTGGCCACCACCCGCATAATTGGTGATAAGGCATTTTCAACTGAAGCTTTTCAGGTACATATCTGATCGTTTTACGTCCAGTTCATGTCTCTTCCACCGGGTCGTCACGGCAAAGAAGTGGTCGAGTCCAAACACAGGGTATAATTCGCACTGTGTTCACTGTGCTGGGAAACCCCAAACATCATAATGTGGATATCAAAGTGCTTTTGTATAAGAAAACTTCGATAAGTAACTACTTATACGGGAACGAAACAATGAGTCCATTTTAAGTAGGAATAGGTTTCAGTAAACCTATAAGCTGCAATTTGGTAAATGAAGTACCCAACGATATTCTAGTTTCCCACAATAAAATACAGGCTTAGAGAAAACAAATTCTGATTTTAAAATCTGAATGTACAAAATAAAACCCTGAAAATATAGCGGACATGGTAGAAATATATTCCAAGTGGAAACTTTAAAAGGCGTGATACTTGGTATATACTGAATCCCATACTGTCCATAAATGAAACAGCTCGATCGGTGACAGTCCCTGCTACAGAAAATAAAGAAATTTGTGTCCCAATAGAATATATAATGCCAGAAATTTCTGATCATGGTTTTGTTAACATGGTAAGTGACTCTGTGAAAATGCGTACAGCATTGATTGATGATTATAAAAATGGAACCATTTCGGAATCAAATATAGATAAACTGAATGTGTAATTATAAATAATAGAAAATGTTATGCAAAACATGCCAATTTTTCGGATTTAAATGAAAAGTTTCTTTTACCGTTAGAATCAAATGTTGATTCGTATGATAATTGTTCGTCTCATATCAACATAAGACCTGCTTTTGGTGATAAAAAATCAGTTTACTGTCCTCACGATAAGGAATCTTACTGTGATATGATGCATTCAGAAGCCGAAAATGGTATTTTGAACATAAAATATGATGACGGAGAAGAAGATCTAAATACAGTTGAGGAAAAAATGCATTTTCTAGAAGCATCATCAGTATCTCTGCAACAAACAGAGTTTCAGAGTGTTTAAAATACAGTGTTGAAACAATTGCATCATAACCTTGTTAATATAGAATTCATTTGACATGAAGATAAGAGATTCGATACCTTCCCTTCAATAAATGCTTGTGATGTTGAAGGAGCAAGTTTCTTACAAACTGTTAAAATAATATCAAAGAACAAATTGCGTAAAGATGAAATAATAATAAATTTCCATACAATTAACAAAGTAGAACAAGAGGATGATGGGTAGTTAAAATTAAAAGAAAGGATCGCTCCTTATGGCAATGAATATTATATGTTATTCGACTTAAATAAAGACTGTGCTACTTGTGCAACTACCAGTCTTAGAATTCTCGAATCAGTAGCGTCTTTGTAAAAATGGACTATGTATCAAGATGATGTAACTGCTGCGTTTTTGGAAACTGGTAATTAAAAACGCAATGTTTACGTTCGTTCTCAACGAGAATGTGCATATAAAGCATATATCGTATGGCTACTTACTACTGTCGCGTATGGTCTAGGAGATAGCAATGCCAAATCTCAAAACCAATTCGATCAAGTTTGATTATGTATTTCAAACATCAAAAATCATACCTCAGCTCTTCTGCAAAGAAGAGTCAGGGAAGCTGGTACTTTTAATTGCAAAACATTTGATGATCATAAAGTATGTGGTAGTGGCATAAATGCACAAATATTTTCGGACAAGTTCTACAGTTAATTCAATTTGGTAACAATAAATATAGGTCTTCTAAGTTATAGTGTTTTGGATTAAACTTCATTCAGAAACATGGTATGTCAATAGAAATAGATTCCAACGGTAAATTAGAAGCGATATCCGGACCAATAATTTCAAGGAATAGGCACAAGAAACTGGATGAGGTACTTCATAATATGGATAAATCAGATTACCGATCTGTGAACTGCTCACTTTGTTGAATTAGGTCTTCGGCTTCGTCGTTGTGCTCATACTACAGCAGCTATGGTTTGGGCAACACGAAGCTCCAGATATAGGAGTATATCATTTAAAATAACAGCTTAAAATTATCCGTCGTTTGAAAATTTGTGGTACAAAAATATATTATTTCATACCAGCAGAATCCATCAAACATGAGCTCAGTCTGTTAGCTTTCACTGAAGCTTCAAAAATTGAATAAATTCGTCAGCTCGGTATAGTGATAGGTATAATTGTAAGAGAAATGAAAAGGACAGTATCTACCATATTGTTTCATGGTTATCTCAAAAAAGTAAAAGAACAGTTAAGAGCGTTCTAGAAGAAGAAATCTTACCTGCTGCTCAAATAATTTACGAATGGAAGATGGTCACGAAAGCGTATTTACAGTTCTTAAGCTATGATATAAAACTAAACCTCTGTCTAGACTCTAAAGACTTGTTCATGGTGCTGTCACCCAATTGAACTCAATAGATTGGTATATTCGTGGTGATGTTAGCTGTATTCAGTTTGAATTTAAAGCTGGAGCTACTACAAAAATATAATGGATACCTGTAAAAATAAATTTAACTGATCCACATACAAAAAAGACAGTGTTTAAACTGGTTCTTTGCAACGAACAATGTGTAATGGTAAGATTAGATTAGAATTAGATGATGCACCCTCAACCAAAACTTCTGACAAGAGTTTTCGTTAAGATCAGAAAAGTAATATGGAAACTAAAATATCCCCAATGCCGTATAAGAGCCATATATGGATCCTAATGTAAAGTTAGAAATTTCTCTTTCATGTGTTAGGATCCATATATGGCTCCTATGGCCCTTTTTCGGAGAATGTTTAAGCAAAATTCCGACTGCATTTAAAATGAAACGTTCAAAATAAGTTCCTTTTCTGTAAAGTGAAAGTGTCAAACTACATCTCGGTGTACTTTGAGATACTTTTTCAATGTATATACCTTTACACATCCCGTTCATATACACACACATTTCACTTCACTTACGCCCTATTGCTTTCGAACCAGCTTGCGTATTACTCAGAGGAACAACTTTTAGATGAATGAAACTCATCAGAATGAAGCAACAGGAACAATTACATAGCAATAATCTAAAATATCACCTCATGAAAAATCAAAACTTGTAGCTAAACCACTTGAAATAGTGCAGATTTCATCACAACAACCAACTTCACATATTCAAACCACATTACCAAATAAACGATATCAACCATAATCAATACCAACATTACCAACCAATAACAACGGCCGTGGTAGGGGCGGAATAAGCGGCAGAGGTGGATTTAGAAGCCGACAGCCAAGCGGTGGAAGAAGAACAACATCTACATATTCAAGAAGTAATAGTCGGTTTGTTAGTCTCGATGATAGGAACGCAGAGCTAAGTGTTGGTTGAAAAATTCAAAACACTACATGTAAAAATGTTTTCTACGAATCTTCTTTTACATATAACGTTATTGATGCGTGGGATAGGCCGCGTTTCATAACTGTAATGAGAAACATTGATTTTAAGATTTAAGTAAGAAGTCTCAGAAAAAATCGTGCAGATTTGATTATTTTACTCATCGATTCCCTAGTTCAACAACTCCAATAATGGACTGATAGAGGTATCATTCTGCTCGAAAATGGTTCAAACTTGGTCACACTACGTGAGATGTACCAATATATGGCATTATTTCTTTGTTCTCACACTTTTAGACTTAGTTTTGAAAAGACTATCGAGGAATTAGATAAATGGGGATCAACAGTACCACTTGTTGATAAATCAAGATATATTCTGAACACATTTTGGACTACCCTGCAACTGGAAGTTGAATGGTTAATGATTTAATATTCCCATCACAGAGTAATCCGACAAAGATGTTTTCGGATTTTGAAGCAATTGCATTTCGTTAGACGCATAAAGTTGTTTTCTGTCGTCTACATCTGTTTGGTAGACTCGATGACGACGTTTTCGGTTGATGGTGCAACCAAGAAATAGAAATACTACGTAGCTAATCCTCTCAATTCCATTGGGAAAAAAAACTGGTTTCCCATATTATCGAAACAGTTTGTGTGAATCCGGTATTTCATGGAAATGTTTAATCGCCGTGATTCTCTTTCTTTCCTTGATAAATTCAAAGGCCTGAACAAGTTTGGTGACACGCTGAACCATTTTAAATATACATCATACTGTATATTTGATGTAGCACAAGAGCTTCTTTCGTCTGCAGAGACACTTTCTACATCAGAATCAGAATATGTTTTTCAGATTGGAAATGACTAAAAGGATGGATTAATACTGTTGACATATCGATCGATGCCTCTACAAGCTTACATGTTCAAATTGGCCATGTTGACATTTCTCCTTTTGTCAT
>JAULBU010035920.1:0-15497 GCA_032358235.1 Odonthalia washingtoniensis
GCGTATTAAAAGAGCCCTGGGACAAAACGTACTGAACGCCACCGATCAAGTCTACGAATCTGGTGATACAATTTTGGTATGGAGAGAAGAAGGACACAAAAAGAAAAATGGTGAATATATTGGTCCTTTTGAAGTGTCATCATGCGATAGAATAGAAAAACTCTTCTTTATCTACGATTTCCCAGGCAAAAAGCCCCGACCATACTCTTTTGCTCGAATCAAGCACTACGTCTCAACTCGACTTTCAATAACTACCATTCGCCGATCTTTCAAAAGGATGTTTTCCTAACAAAAATAATTCCTCATAAAGACCCCCGCAGCCAAACAACAGAAGTGCTATGAGCGAAACAGGACGAGATTAATGACCTCATAAAGCGCAAAGCCTTCCGAGTAATCCTACGCCAAGAGATCCCCCATGATGCAAACATTTTCCTCGGAAGATTTGTACTCACTTTAAAATCAACAGTGGATGGATCGATAATCCAAAAGGCGAGATTTTTTATAGGGGGTCACCGTGATAATTTAAAGAACTTCATGATGCATTCCTCCCAAATCCCGCAATCCGCATCTATCTGCCTCCTGCTCGCGATCGCTTCGATCAATGGCTTCCAGGTTTGGACTTCAGACGTGATCCAGGCGTATTTGCAATCGGCAATATCCCTGCCACGTGACTTATTCCTCTACTCGAACATTCCCGAAATCAACTTATCACCGGATCAATGTCTGGAGATTATGCAACCGCTCTACGGATTATCAAAATCTGGCTACTTATGGTTTGAAACTCTTCAGCATCATCAAATTCAAGATCGACAGATGAGTCAACTTCGATCGGACCCCTCATTCAATTTCAAGTTTTCGAACGGAATTATAACTGGTATCTCTGGCACTTATGTAGACGACCTTTACAGAGATGGCAACGACTTCAAAATAATTTCAATGCAAACCGAAAACTATTTGATATGAAACCGCCTTCTACTCTATCTTGCGACATTTCAGGATTCCGTCTTCAACTCAACAACGATTCTACTATTCAACAATCTCAGCTACATTACATGCAAAAACTTGAATTCCTGGACTCGGACCCCTATTTCAAAGACTTCAGATCAATGCATATGCGGCTCGCTTGGATCTCGCATACGCGCCCGGACTGTATCTTTGAGATATCAACTTTTGCCCAAATCACAGAATAAACATTCACAACTACGCCATAAACATTCATACAGCAACTAAACAGAGCAATCCGCTACTCAGTACGCTACAAAGTAACAATTTCATTCCCATCCCTCGATTCAACATCATTAAACGTTATCGGCTACGGAGACGTATCATTTGGTAACAACCTTGACCCATCTTCGCAACTCGGCTACATCATCTTTTTATCAGACCCAAATTTAAAAGTTATACCGATAACGTTTAAGTCATACAAGGAGAAGCGTCGGTGTCGTTCGGCAATGTCGGAAGAAGTCGCCGCGTTTTAAGACCTCATCGACAGATCCTTCACCCTCACCGCAGAACTCAGCACCTCACTCAACGGCGATGTCCAGCTCACGTTCATTACTGATTTCAAATCCCTATTTGATATAATATCAAAGCGTTCGCGCACTTCAGAGAAGTGCTCAATTCTGGACGTAGCAGCTCTCAGTGAGGGTTTCAAACGAAGAGATATATCCAACATTGGACTTGTACGTTCGGAATTGAACGTTGCTGACTGTTTAAAAAACCGATAGCCGAAGAAGCGTTGCGTAACATCCTGTCAACGTCTTCGAACACTATTAATCCTGTTCAATGGATTGTCAGACATCAGAACTACAACCTTCCCTAGTTTCTATCTTCCAACTTCTTTCTTTTAATTTTCCTATTTCACCTTCCTTTTGATTCTTACTTTTCATTTTCCTATTTAAATTTCTTTTGATTCTTTCTTTTCATTTTTCTATTCTACCTTCCTTTTGAATCTTCCTTTTCATTTTTCAATTTTTACCTTTTCCAAATTTTCATCATCTTACTTCACCGTCCTACTTTACAGTATGGTAATTTTAATAAAACTCTTAAGACGATGATAAAAAACTCATCAACTCTAAAACCATGAATAAAATGGAACGTACACTCTTAGGCTCATAACAACATCTTGTCATGACGATAAAACTCATCAACTCTAAAAACCATGAACAACATGGTAATAGGCTTACACTCTTAAGCTCATTGAAATCATGTTACTAACAATTATATTAGAATCTCAAGCTCATGAACAACATCATGATAACAATAATAATATTAAATATTATGCTCATGAACAACTGATGATACCAATAATAACTCATGCTCATGAACAAATGATAATACAATAATAATAATAATCGTAAAGCTCATGAACAACATGTTACTAACAATAATAATAAAATCTCAGGCTCATGAACATCATGATAAAAAAAAGAACAAACAAGTGTTTCTCTTCCCTAAGTTACTGAAAACTACAAAAAACATACTAGTTTTCACTCCATCATCTCCATCTTGATTTAACAATTACTAGTATAGTTTCTTTTCATGTTCAGTCTCGCCCATTTCAACTCCAGCTTTCCCTGTGATCCTTCATCCAATATGGATTCATTGCGTACATTGCCCTAATACTTACGCATTATAAGACCCACATCCAACTTGTTCCCTAAATCCAGCCTATACATCTTATAATAAAATGTATACGATACATGGTAATATAAAAAAGACAAAACACCCGTAATACACTTATTATTACATAATAATACGTAACGATAATATCATATTAATTATGATACCAGATGCTCTCCTTCTAGCATAATTCTTCAGAACAAATTATAACTAAACTTCATCCTTATATCTTGGTTTAACTAATGGAGGTGTAACAAATTAACGTATCACGACGGTATATGAAATTATGGTATTCAACGGCATACTAATTTACTTCACTCCGTCATGGTACTGTCAAAAGAAAATGGGTGGACTGATTAACCCAGCCCCTGATACAGTTCACAAGACTAGCACTACCCACACCAATATCATCTCTACAGTGCCGCATCCCCAACTTCTCTACACGTATACCATAATATACAACTAGCCACCCACCTGCTATACTGTACATGGTCACCTACGATACAGTAGACAGTTAGGTCGATGCTACCCTAAGATATGATATCTACACGTGGGAATCCTAGGCTCACAACCCAAGCTTCCGCCGACCAACATGAGTCAGTGTCTTGGTTTCGTTCTTGAAATTCCCCTCCTCTATAATATTGCCACCACAAAACACATTTCCTTGCTCCTTCTCTCTTCCTTTTCCCTCACTTTACTTTTCTACAATAATCTCTGTTTACTGTCGTTATCGTATGGGTATTGATACTCAGACACTCTAAACTCACTCATATTCGTATTGATACGAATTACTCGCCCGTGTTATTAGAACAGTTGCCTAGCCCCGTTCTCTGATCTTTCTTTGCGCTACCCTTTCTGACTTTATCACTGTCATTCTCCCAGTATCGCACAAACTCGTTAGGCGCATACAAACTGCAACTTGCCTCTCTACAGTGCCAGCCCTCATCCATACTTCACGCGTACAGTACCCCATCCACTGTCGTGTCATACATCGGTAACTACATCAGCCGCGGTATACGATCGTAGTGTTCCCCGCCATTGCCCGAAATCCACATCTAAATCAGTACAAGAATAAACTACTTAATTCACGAATGGCTGCATTTCGAAAACCTGGTGCCAATTGTAGTCACCAATAATACCTACTGTCTTGCCAATAGCAGTGTCCTTCGGCAGTATAAGAAGATCTTCGGTTAGTTTCAGAATGGTGGTGTGACACCTCTCTTCGAGTGTGCGTGAATCAGGCATTGTCAAGTTTTTGGGATTACTTCGATGTATAAGTAGGTCACCTGGTGGCGTTGATGGAATAGTGCAGACCTACTAGCACGTATGACAGTAGTATGAGCAATACACTGTATATTCCTGTACCAAAATTGAAACAATTCTGTATTCTATTAATACCAGCCAATCAATACTCTATTGATTTCTTCTTATTTCGAGTACAATACTTATTTTAAGAAATAATCAAGATAATACTTATAGTAATGGGACGACAGCGGTGTGCTAAACCGTACATACTGGTTGTATTAACGGCAAATGCAAACATTTTTGACTACGAACCATGAATCCGTGATTCAAATCATCCAAGGTCGACCAGTTCGTTCCAGCTACTGCAGAGAGCCTCAATGTCTCCCTATTGGAGGAAAAATCTCAACGCAATAGAAGAAGAGGAGCATAAAAAAGTATTTGCATGAAGCTATAGAGTAAGACTCTTAGAGCACAAAACCACACGCTCCTTGAGTGCAATTAAGAAGACATGTGTGTATGAAGCTTATCGGACGCATTCCTAACTCAATGTAGATTAGAAAATACGCAAACATTCCGTAATATATACGAAAAATAAATAAATATCAAGATGCGAACAACTGAAAGTCTGACTTCTTACCAGGGACCCATTCAAGAACTGATAGTATGATTGGACGGCACTGACTACAGAATACTTGAGGGGAACAAATGGTACATTCTCACAAAAAGTTTACTGGACATGTAGAAGCTTTTTGTATAAACCATAAACATATCCTTCGATTAATATCCATACGCCAAACTCATTCATAAATTTCAGGAACTTTCTCGTGAGGATATTGAAGATCCAAATGTCTCGATAGAAATTACATGGAAGCAAGGGAATGCAGGATCCGTAATAATGACCACTGGAAAAATAATAAGACGACTTTCCTAATGAAAGCAGAGTGACAAACGCTAAAGAACATATAACGGTACAAGGCATCCATGGATTCACGAAGATATGGAATTCAGACTTTAAAAACAGATCAAGGTACTGAATATGCCTCTCGTGAAATCCAATAATACCTCCGAGCAAACGTCACATCACATACTCCAACTAGTCGCGCAGCCCAAGAACAAATGCACATTACTGAACGCATCAACCGAACGCATGTCGAGGTGACGCGTTACATGCTCATTGACAGTGGACTGGACAAAATGAGGTATGTCCACGCCGTTCTGTATGCCACAAATTTGCGAAACAGATGCACAACTGGTGCATTTTCAAACAGAGAAACACCATGTAGAAGATTTTTTCCCAAGTAGGGGGTGTTCAATCCTTTGAGGTGTACTGCATTAGTGTACATTCGGTGAGAAAATAGAATCAAATAGAACCAAACTAGACTTCAACGCCAAACGAGGATACGTATTGGGCCTTATTGAAGGCCAATTATGTTACAGAAACTACTGTATCACTACAAAAGGAATCATACACCCCCGTGATGTGGTCTTCATAGAAGAACAGGATGAGAAGAATTTTATTAATAATTTTCAAAAATATAATTCAAATTATCAACTTTTGGAAATAATGAAATTACCCACAAATCATCCTCACCCCCCCCACAAAAAAATGAAAAGAGGGATCTTCCAAAAAAAGGACCGAAAGGCTTTGCGAGCGGCGCAGCCAGGGATGGAGACCAGCGTCATCAGATCACAATAGCGCCGAACAGAACTACATCTTTACAAGCAACTTCAAAACGAGTCGGCCTACCTCATCATGCAGTCATACCACAGCCTGGCACATCACTGCAAGCAGTTGATCAGATGAAAGAGCGGTGTGGAGGCCCGTTCGGATCAAAGAACAAGAAGAAAGATCACGCGATCACAGATTCAGTTGGTAGCACGTCTACAGCACCAATCCACAATGGAAACAAACAGTAATTATCTAGTGACATCATAGTAGTTCCAACTGACACATCGTCACAATCCAAAGGAAGGGATTCCTCACCTCTACGTGACGATCCAAAAGAAAACATAGCACACAATTTACCCTCTGACGTTGACCAAAAATCATCATAAACCCAAAACTTTGGTAATAATGCACCAATTATAATCAACAGACAAACATTACTCCAGCAGGTGGATAAGTCTGTAGTATCGGTCATCAATCAGGACGATACTGTATAATTTCAAGAGCTCTTGAAATGATACAGTAGAAAATCGCTGCCTAGGCAGAAATGTTTGTCCAATATCTGATTAATGACATGTCAATACCTTCAACATTCAAGGAGGCGATCATCATGCACGAAAATGCTAATAATTGGAGAGAAGCATGGAAGAATCTTCAAGAAATAATGCGACTAAATGTCTACAAATTGGTAAACGCAGGAACTGGTTGAAAATATATTGAAACAAGATGGGTTTTTCAGGATAACACAGGATGACGAGGGAGAATAATAAAATATATTGCACGATAGGTCGTAAAAGGTTACATGCAGTCATATTGCGTGAACTACGAACTTAAGAACACCTCAATGTCTCTATTATAAACTTTACGAGTCCTGCTATCCATGGTAGTAAAGTTCAATCCCATGATCAATCTAATTGAGGTGAGTATATTGTTCCTAAACGCCATAATTGATAAAGTGGTTTATGTAAAACCAACCCCAGGGTTTAAACATTAAGTCCCTGGATGCAAATACAAAAAACTACTGAAAGAAGTTTATCAATTAAAACAAACGTCAAAAATTTGGAATCGACTTTTACTAGATGGAGTTCAAAAAAGGAGGTTGGAATGATTCCAAGTAATGCAGGCAGATTCATCTACACCAAATATAAACAAAACGTATCATGACATGCCATTCGTGGACGAAATTTTAAATCCTGGAAAGTAATTCAAAGATACTACCACATGCCAAAGAAATATTAAATATCAAGTTTTAGATGACGGATATGGGAAATGTCAGGAGAACATTATTATGTGAACCTTACTAAGCATGAACATGGTTGATAAAGAGGAGGGTATCTTCACATTAACGTTTTTCATGACTATAAGAAATCAATATCTGGAATAAATGCTTGAATTTAGTATAGTAATATGAATTAACTTTCAAACTGAAAATGAAAGTTCCATTTATGATACGATCATCGAAACGTAATGTCTGGATGCATACTTGATCGTTGACGTTTTGGTATAGCAGAAAGATTTAACTCTGATGATGTGCATACTTACATTAAGCATAATATGATGATATAATAAGAAGAGACTTTTAATGGTATGTAAAATTATGTTTAACATTAAGGAAAAGTTGATATAAATGATGTTTTCCTTATGTTAGGGTTACTTGTAGAGTAGGGTTACTTGTCGAGCAGGAGTGTCGTCATTTAACATGTCTGCGTGTTTACAAGTGTATTATTGTAACAAATTCTGTACAGAACCTGTTCCATTATAATCCAATTGAAGATTCACCACCGTCCGAGATGCAGCGAGTAACGAGTTCTGAGAGGATAAAAATCGTATACATAAGATGTTCTCTCGTATGAGAAACGACCTAATTAAAGAATGTAAATAGAAACGTTCAACAGTTACCCAGCAGTGAATCTCATATTTTGACGGTTACGAATTCTAAGCGACCGTTTTACTGTAGAGATATATATCCATCATTTATCGGGCCAGAGCTGTCGAGAATTTCGTTTCTCAAGAATGAAGTGAAAAATTCGAATGCTCGATTTGCGAAATGGTGTAGAAAAACCATGAATCCTTTCCAAAATGACTCCCTGAACAAAAAACACCGTCGAATAAACTCAGGAAAGAACTCAAGCTCATCTGTCCATGTCCCAAGGAACACTTTCTTAAGAACATTTTTAAAAAGGGATACCTGTAACAAAAGATAGAAATGGGGTATGAGGCAATCAACCTACCCATTCTCTCGCAAATTGTCTCTTGCATAACCAAATTTCATGCTATATGTATGTATCGGTGTGAGTCACGATATCTTCTCTCAAGGAATAAATACAACCGTTTTGTCAACTGGGCCGCTCGGGTTTCTATTTTCCCTCGTGCTCATATTACACCCACACACTCTCAGGAAGTGCACTCGGAAAACTATCACAGTCGGGCCCAATTTATATCGTACACTAATGGCATCTCTAGTTAGATGATGAGTTGGCTGATGAGTTTGAAAACTTATCACAGTGGCACCAATTAATAAAGGAGTTATTAACGGATGTTTTTAATGAAATGGTGATGAGTTTGGTTATCCGCTCTCCGGAAATTCACATCAACGAATTAATCACCGAGATTTGTACCTAGTAAAATAAATAACAAATTTTCATGGTTGTTGATATTGGCCACCGAAAATATTGCAAATTGGAACCGGATCTTTGGGGAAGGGTTGTGTAGACGAATATAGTACTTAACACGGGGCAATAAGTAAACACCGATTATAGTTGGAGTGTGAAGGATGCGTTTACTGTAAATGAATAGCAGATAACGCACCAGCATTGACGGTACTGTGAAGTGGGGCGAACTGTATGTAATCCTATGGTATGGTGTTTTACGGGCATGTGCCGATAAGTATGGACTGAAACGGAGTTTGAATTCTATGAGAATGAAGTGGCCCACAATTGCACTGACTTATCAATTGTGCAATGTTTGTTATAGACAAGTATTTTCGAAAAACCGTACTTGAAATGCCTAAAAGAGTGATTTGGAAAACACGACACATTCCATATATCGAAGTAGGCGACGCTGTGGGAAATAGTGTAACCAAGGAATAAGAATTTCATTCAAATTAACCGAAACCGCTCAATATTTTTCAACAAATCCAAATTATGGTGAGGTTGCAGTTCTTACCGAAAAGCATTGAAGAGTACAATAGAACCATGGAGACAGTAATCAATATAGTTAAACTGATTAATGGAAATAGTCAGCATCATCGATTTTATCACGTGTGTTTGGTAGCAACTGACATATTAAACGAAAATGTCATATTCAACCACCCAGGTTTGCATTTGGAGTTACTAAATCAGATTAAATACGGGAATGACCTTCATGGCCGGTGAAAATCATGTCTCGTAATAATAAACGATCTGCTCCTCTCTGCACTGAATTTTTTGGCTGGTTGTTAGCTTTTCCAATATTATTTACCATTTCTGTTGCAGATTGTTCCATACGATTTTGTTCTGTTGTAAGTATTGTTGTAATATGCGACTTGGTAGCTGTGTCACCCATCACCAAATTGATTAACGCGGATTACATTTTTTTTGTAGGATGACACAAGTGTTTGATATACGTATGGTATAATTCAATTACTAATGTCTGTTTCAAGTTCCATGATTTCGAAGACTGATTGTGAGATGCCAAAAAGGCGCTCAACTTCCGAACGGATTATTGTTTAAATGAATATTTTCTTTCGACAGTATCAACAGATTCCGACATCGGTCTTGCTAGAAAGGTCCAGTAGGGGTATATACCATCTGCAAGTTGATAGAATAGGTTGTGAGGTAAAGAATTTTGGTGCTATTTCACATCTATTCGTACCGGTAATGCAGAAAAGATTTGAGAAAACGCACTGATCGAGAGGTGACCGATCCCGCACATTGAAGTCATTGTTCATTCCAGGCCGTCCAGAAATCTATGACCAACAGTACAAGTTGTAATCACACCATCCTTCAAATTGTATATTTGTACTTTTCGTATCTATTGAATTTAAATATTGCCCATTAATAGTATCTGGACAGTTTTTCGATTTATATTTCATACAATAAACAGATTCAGTACAACCTGGGAATCCGATATCGGCGAATTGTTGTTCTATGTTTCGAGGTTCTAATTTTGTTAGAAACCTATTGAAGAAACGTGCTACATAGATCTCTATCATATCTATGCAAAACTGATGGAAGTACAACCTAGCGGATCACTCTGAAATATATACAGCACCATCAAGACTGTCTGCTGAAGTTGCATATCTGAGTACACGCACAGATGACAATAGTTTCAGGTATTTCGGTATACATTTATAACCAAGGACGTTCGTGCGTTGCCTGCAGTATTTCGTGCGGCGCTGTAACAGGTCCTGTTCAATTTAAAAGTACAGAAGCCGTGGTATTGAAAATCTTCGCCTTAAAGTACGATGTGGGAATGTTGGGTTAGGATCGATATAATATTTTATCCATGTAGATATACCGCGATGGAAATTCTGTGTCCCCTGAACCCGTCCAATATGTACAGATGTTCCATATTCTTGTTTGTATTGTAATCGGACAAACATTTCAACAATTGGAAGGAAATTAGGCCGCTGTTATTTTAGTGACAGTAGCACCAGATGTATTGTTCCGCATCGGTTTTGTTACGTTTCATAATTATCTTGAAGGGGTAATGATTCATAATGTAAGTGCTTGAAGGTAAATAATAACGCAGAATCTGGAAATATTTTTTAAAAGCAATGAGAAGAACCGTTTCGATCTTGTGCAAAGAACCTGATTTATATTGTCTAATACTAGCTAAGCGGATATAGTGGAGAAATAGCAGAGGGATGACATAATGATACCAGAAGATGAATGAAGTGGGAGCAATATAGTTAATGGGAAGCATATTGTTGGTCTTATTTCACCGGGTAGCGAAAGCTTGTATTCATGTCATATGAAATAAGTTAAATGTGTTGATTTAAAATACAGTCTCCGAAAGACTTTCCAAAAAATTTAAATAAATCTATGCTATAGGTTAAAGAAAGCAGGAGACTACGAAACATGTAAATGTAAGGAACAGTAACAGTTTTGTAGAAAAAGTTACTTAGTTCATGGTGTCGGCTAAGAATTTTGCAAAAAAACAGGTATGCGCAGGTCATACCTAACGGATTATTGTCCATAATGATTGATTTATTTTCCATATTGATTAAGCTTCTGAGTCATTTATTTGTGCGACTACTCGCAATATGGTACGAATGATTAAGATAGACCATTTTAGGCAATATCATGTTTATATTGACGTTTACGAACATTAAAACATTATTTATTACAACCGTGAACGGATATAACAAAAGTCACACAATCCACGTTAAGAATACCCTATCAGAGTAAACTTCGTCTCGAACCTCTTCATCAACATCTCCAGTCATGTTTATATCCTCATCGAGACAAGGATAGCCACTTGGTTCTGTCATTTCTCTCGTTATGTATCGAATGATTAATAGTAATTCCTGGATAAGGTCTACACAGTCTTCCGTATAAGCTTTCTCCTCTCTCAGCAACGGTATTTCATCATTTTAAAACAATCTCACTTTCCTAATTTTTTGGTCCATACGTTCCTCTTCTTTCGGTATATCAATAATCTCACCTGTGTCCCAATTATAGTGGAAAAATGAGTACTGTATTTCTTTTCGGAGCGTGTACAAACCGCTGTCTCCGTTTTGGCATATAATTAGTAATACCCTATCCAAATTGTAATCAGAATAAAAATACAACTCTACCAAATACCTATCGGAACACACATCTAGTAAAGCAGCAGGCAGTGGTGTCATAATTCCATGACCATTTCTGCTCGTTAAACGCGGGTCCACATGCTTGGTAACTTCCATTACGAAACGGCAACAATACATGAACGTTCCTATAAACATCTATACAGGCTCCTTCTTTACCACCTATTCATAAAGTTGCTTATATGTTGATGTTCCATACTTGTACAGGTTCAGGTGATGAGCGATTAACGACGGTGATGGTGCATACATCAACGGAGAACGTTCTGTGTTCTCAATAGCGAACGGTACCAACATGTAGTACTGATTTTTCCACAACGGACGTACAAAATGTTCCCACATCGTGCCATCCAAGGATTAGTAGTATGACTGTTGTATTCAATCCCCCCATCCGACTTTTTTGAAAACTCTTACACCAGTTTGACGCATACTTGTCTCAAATTATGCATATTCACAGCAGTAATCTCTTCTCTGGATCATGTACTAATCCAAAATAGGCCTCAGAAAAATGTTGGGTACGTTGTTAAATGTTTTCCACGGTTCCTTATCTTGTTAAATCATTGGGTACAGATCAGCCGCACTGATTTTATATTGCACTTCTCCTTGGCATCTTATCCAGATCGTATCGCATGGTTGACGAGCAATACTCCGTAGAAACCCACCTCTAGTGCCCATCTTCTTGCCGAACTAACGTGACGGTACATTTTTCCAGTAGGTTCTGTACTACTTCCACTGCTCGGATAATCTTACAGTTTTACGTAAATCATAACATAAAACACATTCCTAGTGGAATAATCACGTATGTACTCATTGACAGGTTATGGTGGTATAGCGCTCCGCCCAGATCCGGTTTGTTTCAATTGATGTTCGTTGATAAATTTGGAATGCGCAGAATAGTTAAGTTTTCTCGTTAATGGCATAAACGGATCCTGAAATCTAACAACGAGATCAGTTTTCTTCAACTTTTCCACCGCACTACATGGAGAAAATGGTGTATAGCGCCATTTGTGATGCTATGTAGCAATGAATGTGCTGTTGAGTATCTCAGAAATAGTTCAATGCTACATTCCTTTTAAAATGGTTCTATTGAAGCAATAGAAATGAAGAAGGAAAATGTGCGAAAAAATCTCTGGCCTGGTTACGGGAATAACTGTGTGTCGTTTTAATTTTCATTTCTATTGCTAACTGAGCAATGTTTTTATCACTCAGGACCAATGGAATAAAGTCAAGTTGGCAACTATCTTCAATGTACAAAGTTTACGAACTGCGGCGAAAGTATACTTTTACCATGACAAGTTTTTAAATAGTAATGATATCATTATTAAAAATGAATTTATTGTTTACTTTATTATAGATTTTAGTAAGAAAATTTAAAAAATGATATTAATTAATGAATGTATTAAACTACATTAGTGAAAAGTATACCATGTACTAAAATAGTTTACTAACGGAGAGAATGGGATTGTTTAGTGGGAAGAACGGATGTAATCGGAGAAATTAATAAACTTTGTAACATACGATCTGTTATTGCATTGTAAATTTCCATTGCTGTTTTTCCAAAGAAGAGCAGGATTGGTATGTTGAACCATATTTCCCCTACCTTCGATTTAGGATTTTTTGTTGCATCCAATGTCCATGACTTAAATTTAATTTTCGGAGCTCTGTACCATGATAAATTATAGTTCGATCTCCAGTCAATATTGTCTTCTATGATTTGTGGCCGATTCATATCTGAAAAAGGGATGGAATCTTGTACATAAAGATCGTTTTCGGAATCCCATGTTCTACCGGATCGATAGAAGCAGTTTGACCAATCCATACTTTCCGTATTATCTGTGGATGAGGGAATGTCAGAACCAAAGATGTACTAAATTTGATCAATGGTAGTGAAAAATGTACCAATCACTCTAAGAATGGATTCATTCAATTTTGCAGATGTATATACTTTTGTTAAACAGGACTCTAGGTAGCCTATATCACGAATATCCATCCAGTCACATAATTATTTAAAGTTGGAGAACCGTACATGGAATGAAGGGATGGAGTAATCAGGATGAAGCATTGTTAGTCGGCTTAGAAAAAATTGAATTCCATCTGATGTGTTGGGTGATTCTGATGCATTCTTCTTATCATTCAATGTTGACAGTAGCAATTGAAAAATTCTTAAGAAACAATTCAGCGTAACATTTATTGCTCCTCTATTGTGTCCCTTATCTGAACAACTGGATTCAGTACCAATTGCACTACGTTTATATGGTGCCATCATCTTCATAATGTAAACATGACTTAGCGTTTTATTTATATCCAATCCAAGTCTGAATTGTTTCGTGTGGTGATGTGCAAGATTTGAATCCATGGACGAATCTTTGAATTGACCAAATTGATCTGATATATACATGACAAAAGCTTCTAAAGTCTTGAGTCTCTGATTTTGTCCTCATATCTTCTTTGGTATGCCATTCGGTAAGTCATGTTGTACATCGTGAATATAATTAGTCGGATGTAGACTATGATGCATAGTTAGAGATTGAGATGGTGGGTTAATATTTTCAGCACTGCGTTGAATTTACTGCATATGAGACTGCTGACAGTTCCAATCAAGATCCATCTTATCTTAATGCTCCTCATGTTGGCTAGATATCCAAAAGCAGTCTATTTGATAGTCTCCCCCTTTCCGCTTCTTCTCGCATAACGTATTCTTGTCCTTACAGAAAACTGTGGAGATTGTACAATCAGTGAAATTAGGTTCAGGATCATATAGAATGATGCATTCGCCCAGTATATTACGTTCTGTGAGTGGTTGTATGGTTTCAACTGTAGCTCTCCGCGAGTGGTGATGATCATTATCAAGGACCCAGAGAACATCAATAGTGTCCGATGGTGATGGTAAATCGTTCTGTTAATGAGGAAGTTCAGGAAGTATTCAATACCTGATGGTAGGAACGGCAATTGGAATGTATGTGTATAGTAAAAAAGTAAATATAGTACGAATTTTAAAATAATGAAATATTAATCGGATTGGAGGCGTAGAATTGTTGGACATCAGCATAATCATGTTCAAGGGAAATAATGACATTCAAGCAGGTTTTGTCTATGTATCCCACGTTCGGCATATTTACTGCAATTCGGAACAGTTTCTTATCACATCTGTAAATGGTTTATTGAGATGGCGGTAATTAATTGAAAATTTATGTACCGCAATGGAAAATCACAAAAAGCGAAACAGTCAATTGTTTTGAAAATCCAAAATCGTGTTTCCAAAAAAGTGCATAGGAATTTATTTTTCAAACAGACGTGTTTCAATCACTATAAAACAAAAAATGTTTTAAACAGAGACCATTACCTTCAGGAAACGGGTCGAAGTTACAAAATGCGTGCAGCTCATAATCAACTTCTTGAAGAACTTATTTTTGGCAGCTTTGAACGACCTTTTATGTGACCCCTTTCATTACTTAATAAAACGTTAGATTAATTCTAGTAACATGGGAATAGAATCCACTATTTTCACAGAGAAGAAAAAGAGACAAACAGAGAAGAAGAATAAAGGCAACAGAAAGAAGATATGTGAACGAAATACATTTAGATCGGAGTCTGAGGACTTTCCAATCGCTGAAGAATCCAATAATGACATCAACGACAATCCGCGTACTGGATATATCAATGATCATGAATAATATGAGCATAAATATGACAATGGAATTGATGAAGGAACTGATGAAGATAATGTAGACAGATTGCAGGTTACTAAGTCATTGATTGGACAATATTCCCATTTGCATGTTTATAATAATACACCATTACTGAATCCAATGAGACATGAGGTTATTGGTAGGAAGAGAGTGAATAATATACCTTGTCGAGTTGATATGAAGAGAAGTGATATGGAAGAGGAGTTATCCAAAATGAAATCATATCTGAAGAAGTTGATTGATTCTTTTGCCAAGGATGTTGAAACCCACCTTTGAAGAGTTTCTGCTGTAGTTCCCATGTTGGTTAACGAAGTAAGCAATATTACCGAAGCAGTAAGCTGTAATGGTGATAGTACAAGGAAACTGTATTTCAATTTCATGTGCCTTCTTATCTAACGCATCTTCGAAAACAGTGATGAATACTAGATGTGATGATGGTTTACGACAATACAGCAGTATCTTTCGACCGGATATTGTCATTGTAGCAGGA
>JAULBU010035931.1:0-15496 GCA_032358235.1 Odonthalia washingtoniensis
CTTCTTTCCTTGACCGTGGCAAGCGCTGCGGATACCGATCCTGTCTTCCTCTGAAGTTCTAATGGCACGGTTGGGTCTCCTACTTCGCGTGCAAGCTCTTGTCGCCGCCGCTCGTCCATCAAAATGCGACCAACACTCGTTGCTAAGCTCTGTAAGTCAGAGCCAAATACAGTGCTTTTTTTCATCTAGAATGTACCACGTACGCTTCCTTCTCGCCTCAACTCTTGAGTAATGTTTTAAGTGCCATTCGATCATTACACGAGTGACAACTCTTGGTCAGTATTCAACTGTATTTTCAACTAATTTTATCTATAATGTTTCAAAAAAATAAATTATTTCAAAAAAATAAATTATTTTTATTAAAAAACTATTTTAAAAAATATATATTATAAACAAAATTGTATTTTAACAGACACTGTGTATTGTAACAAGGACGTTTGGAGCGATTTTTCCACAAAACACAGTGCTTGTTATGGACGCTCCATGGTACATGGATCTTTAATTGAAAATATATAAAAAGATAATTATGCAAATGTCGGATAAAAATTATGGAAAGAAAAAAATGCATCACGAGATAATAAGAGAATAACAAGAAACGACTGCTATAGAAAATGTTGTTTACTTGTGACAAGGAATGTCACCCGGGAAAATGAAACTGACACAGCATTCAACATGGCATGAATAACCATATTGTATAATATATTCTGACACGTATGCAATGATTACAGAAATGTTAATGAAATGAGGGAAAATACTTGTCGACCGGAAATTAAATGATTTTTGTCAGACATAAAGGAAGAGGGAAATTCCATAGCAGAAAAATATATATCTCACATTACCTTCAGTGACATTATACGATTGATAGTAATTATTATTATCATTATAACCGTTCGAACGAAGCCAATAATTTTAAATAAGATATATCACTTTTTTACTTGTAAGTTACTAATAGTTGTCAATATTGTCGTCAACAAGATTTACTATACATAATAACCTTTTTTTAACTTGATAACAGCTGTTAATGGAACAGAAAAGAAGAACTATGGAAACTATTATCATAAGTGAGAACGAGGACGTTGAAATGAAGAACAGCAAAACAGAATCAGTGCATACTAAAAATAAACTTAAACGCGGAGGCATAATGAAAGATAAGAAAGCCAAACACAAACATTTGACTTCGAAAGCGGCAAGGATGTCAGCGCCACCGTCGCATAATAAAATTCGTAAAATGTTTTTCGACTCTTCGTCCGAGTCGGAAGGGGATAATGGAGTACAAGTACCGGAAAATGAAACATTTGCAGAGGTTTTATGTGGTGTTTACAGATTAAAAACGAAAGGAGTTAGGTTACCAATGGAAATGCTAACGTGAAGTTGTAGTTCCACTGATTTATCAGTGGAGAAAGCTGAAAAAATTAAAATATATAGAATTCAAAGGTTTCAAGGTTAAAGACAAATTAATTATTTTTGTGAAGAATGATGCCGAAGAACCGAAAATAATGTAACGAAAAGTGAAAAAAAGGAGAATATTGAAATAGAATTATCGCATAATACTGGGAAAAAGTTGAAGAAGTAAAAGAAAGTATTGTTGAGAATGCGAAAGAACTGTCGATGGTCCGAAATGATAAAGGTGTAAAAGATGATTTAAACGAAGAGATAATTATTATGAAATATCCTATTGAGTTTCATTCTTCATCTGTATAGTATAGTTTATACTCGCTATATCCATTCAATTCGAAGGATGTTGTACAAGTTCCTGTGAGCCTTATGCGTGTCAATGACACAATGGACGATCCTAATTTACGTGAGTACCTCGATGAAATCCGTGAAGTAAGAAAGAATTTGGACGCGTAAAAATGATAATTACCTCTGTTATTGGTGAGTCCACATGTTACTAACATGAGTTTTAAGAAATGATTAAAACTGATAGTATATTATGTTGAAACATTTCTTTTATATATGTGAGTATCTAAGGTTTGCATTGACAATTAATAAGAAGAAAGATGATTAAAATAAACAATGATTTTCATATGTACAATGCAATTGGTAAACCATCTTCAACGCCATGTACGAATTGAATTAAAATAACCCCATTCAACATGTATACGTCGATTATGTTACTACTGTTATTTTTTATCAGTGAGTTTGTTGTTAACTCGCGTGATGATTTGTATGAATAAATTGTTTTCATCGCCGTTCCAAATCAGCGTTGAATGTATACCCAATCCTTATCATTTCTTCACAGTAATTGTTATTGTTGTTAGTGAAATTATAGAGAATAGCGGTTGTGGCAAATATAACAATTGTTAGTAACGATGAGAAGGATGACAATATAGTAATCTTTAGGGAACAGTGACAGTAATTACTATCACACCATAATTTAAATGATGTTAATAACAACATGTAGAATAACAGTAGTGATAAGAGTAAATATTATTAGTATTGTTGATAATAATTATTGTATCAATGATGTCGATAGGTGAATGATGTGAATCGTGAGAAATGATGGTTGAAGAAAATGTTGAAAAATAGTATTGATAACGATGATGACATGAATAATAATGTTGATTCATATTCATTGATTTAACAATCAATGATGAGAATGATTATAGATGCGATTGGTGATATTCATAAAATTATTGTAGTAAGTACGATGTTGATGTTCCTAATATGCAGAATTAGGAGTGTGACTATGTTGCTGGAAAAATAATCGAAATGATACCTGTGTCATAGTCAATCACATATGAAGTCTATATGTTACTTAGTACATAATTTTATGTGCTATGTGAGGATGGGATGGTTAGAAAGTATGCTGAAAACATTGTATTGTATTGTAGCCTAAATGATCGTCCTTTTCGATGTTTAAGATCACCTTCAGACCGTACAGCAATTAAAATAGTATTGTTAACCGAAATGCATCGCCAGAAGTGTGAGAAAGTGGTGAGTCTTGAACCATATTAGTCCATTGTTATAGTAACGTAAGATTACAGTATTTACGGGAATAAAGTGTCGTTTTATCATAATTTTCCTCCAATTGAAAAGTTACATGTAGTACAGAGTTGCTCGTCCTTGCTGCAATAACTAAATGAATAATATATATGAAAGTGGGGACTGTAGTCATCCCAATGGATATTTACACTAAGCACGTGTGACGTGGTTAAGGATAGTAAAAGTCTAACTATTTTGCACATTTTGCGCTGTGTTTCGGTAGTACAGTATTGTATACGTATGAACGTCTTTCTTATGTAGTGCATACATGACACTATACACAATGTGGGTTAACATGATTATTGCACATAGAGGATTGTGAAAACGTGTTACTTTACGTGCATTGAATGAAAGGAGGAGCAGGTAACATAAGAATTTCTTGGTGTGATGACAAGAAATGTTAGAAATTTTCAGAAAGTAGACTGCACGTGTGTAGCATAAAATCTTCCATGGAAATTTTTGTTTTTCACAGGAAGAACAATCAAGAAACTAATGCTGTTCTTCAACAAATCAACCCACATCATCATCATCACATTCGTCATCCTTACCGAATTAATCACAAATACTGTTCTTCAACATGTCAATCCGCATCACCATCACCACCACCATCATCATCATCCTTGCCGAATTAATCACGAATACTGTTATTCAAAATATCAACTCGCTTCATCATCATTACAGTCATCATCCTTACCAAAATCATCAGCATCAGCATTATATTCATATTCTCCTTTCATTTGCACTTAAAAGCAGAAGGTTATAACTGAAAACATCTTCATACATATTAGTAATAATAATATTATTAATTTCAGGTCATTAATAATAATATCATTTATTCTTTGATCGCCTTACCCAGGGTGCAAATATAATAGCACACCACCTGCTGCAGGCAGACGTAGTGACAAAAATAATTCCATCCTGAGGATAGTTTCTACGATAGCCATTACATTTCATCCCGCAGTTGTTCAAAGGACCCGAAATTATCCCATGATATGTTTGGTCGCGATGAGAACCCTGCACGGATCGCAGACAGTTGTATTTTCAGTAACGACTCTACGAAGTACAACAGTTACATGGCTGCATTCATCTACGCCTGTGTTTATCAGTCACATGCTACAGCACAGGTTATGAATTAATTACGTAACGTATTGTTCGTAAAATCAAGGTTCCCGTCAACAAAAGCACTATTTCATTCAAATGGACCACCCTCCGCAGATTCGTAATCATCGCTCTTGTAGTTTACGTTGCCATCAAGACATTTCCAAACGGCGCCAAGCAATGCAGGATATTATGTAGTAAAAGTTAGTCCACCATTTAGATTCGATTCGATCATTTCCACATCGACAATATCTACGCCTTCAACTTCTTCCACCATTTTTTCTGCTCTTTCCGTTAGACTCTGACAACAAGACAAATACATACCACTACAGCTTAGTTAACCAGCAACTGCAAGTCAACAGCAACATAAACCGCCGTATTTTTCACAAATACACTACGATTGAACGTGTTATCTAACCGTAGGTTTCTACATAGTTCTGCAGAATGGCCCACCTTTAGTCCTCATCACGAGCACCGTGTTCAATTTCACTGTTAATACAACCAGAACGATGCAACGCACGCTCCAATACTTCTGGTCTTTTCAATGTGAAAAGACACAACGTGTATAGCATAATTGCACAACCGCAATAACAGGAAACAACCGTGGCTCACACGCGCACTGTTTCAAGTCAAATATGTTAACAATGAAAAACTCCAATCAACACACAACAGTGATGTGAAACCATCATGTAGTATGTGAAATTCACTCGGCATTTGCGATACTTCGCAAATGTGCTACCGATTTAAGAACTATATCGTGTTTGTGTTAATGTTTTAATTTATCGTAAAGATGGATGCATATATTTTTCACGACGTTATGATAACTGTATATATATCTCGTTCACAGTAATTAGTTTTCGCCGTACGATAACTCACGAAAAAATATATCGTAATATGGTATATAATTTTCGTTTATTGCTGATAAACTATGACGAGATGTACTACTTAATTTGAAATTATGGGGAGCTTATAGGGCAAAAAACAGAAAAGTGTGACATCTTTCGTAATAGTTTGGTAGAGAGCGCTATATGTGAAATATATACAACATACCTTTCACACAATATTATTATATAATGATTTCAATAGAAAAAATAAAGCCACATACGCCCCAACTATATATTATATTTATTACTTCTGTTTCAATTTATTCTTTACGTAAAAAACTTTATTCTTGATCTGGGCATCGGTTGGGAAATCAATAGGAATTGTAGAAGTCAATATACCAAGTCTGTTTATCATTACATCTATTACATTTCGTGGGGCTATCCACGATCGTCATGTATTATTTGTGAAATAATATCTGAATATTTCTTCCCCATACCATTCTTACGTTCTCTACATACAACCACACCTGTGTCATCTTCAATATTTCCTGATCATAAATTAACATTTCCATTTTGTACGTTACATGTAATATCCACATTTACTTAACTTTCTCCTTCCTTTTGCTTCGATATTTTATATCGTCCAACCATTTTCTGAATCACTTTATTTATGTTCATTTCAGATGGAAGTAAACAATCATCTGGATACAAGTTACGTAAGTTCTTCCGCGTAATTGCTGCACTCATTTTTTTCCCATGTTCAGTCAACCTTCATTTACCCATTTCTCAATATGCGGTTCATATAGTCCTAACTTGTCCAAACCCAAGGAATGACCATGTTTCAGTTTATTTGCCCACCCACCTTGTAAGAACGTGTTAATGGCATTCACATCCACGACAAAATCCCGTAAATTAGGACTCTCTTCATATCTAGGGAATAACATCACTTTCACTCAGTTATTCATTAACGAACATCCCATTTTCACGGAAACAGAATAGGTATCTTTTCGTTCTATCAAAACATCACATGTCGTCATATGGCTGTCACGACGTTCTTTGTTTCTATAAGGCTTTCCCCGTCTCTGACATTTGAATATGCAGTTGCTATTTGACCAAGCCATTGATGTACTTGATGTTTTTAAACTAGATCAATACTCTTTTCCCGGGCCTTCTCCCTCTTCCATAATTTCTTCACTGTTGACAGGACTGTTACCATCATTATTATCTTCATCGTTATCTGAAATTGGGTCCTCGTAATTTTCTTGTATATCCTTTTCTTCCACTCCTACTTCATTACTTTCGAGTTCTTCAACAGCGTCGTCTGCCATAAATTTCATTTCCCCCATAAATAATATCGTTTCCATTTATGCATTACACTCATTGTTTTAATGATAACACCTGTCTCCATCCCTATAAAAATGAATCCCCTTCTATATTACAGTTATATTCCGTATTATCAGAATTAGTTTCATTTATTTCGCGATCTATATCATTCATTAATCTATTATCGTTTTCAAAGGCTTCATTCCGTCCCAGTCCAGGTGCAGTATTGTCTCTAAGGTTGTATGTTTCAATTCTTTTTACATCTGCATCACCTGACGTTGTAGAATTTGAACAGTACTGACTATAATTTACTTTACTGACAAATGAACAACCAGAGTACGCCATCAATATCGCCTCGTGACTGTTCCGTCTTTTTCTTGTAATGATTTATTCAAAAACAAATACCAGATGCACTAACTGTCTTTCTTTTTTTTTGATGATAACCATCGTTTAACTCTCTCATGTCCTCTGTTAATACTAATAAGATCCACTGCAGTACTTCTCGAACCATCATAATATGTTAGAGCTGCTACAATGTCTTCCGGCACCAATACATCATTTTCATCTCATTCACATACCGAAGTATGTGTCTTCTCGCAACAGCAAAATGAGCATCAACCATATTTTTGCCATCCTGTGATGAAGAACTGATAATACCCATCAAATTCATACCTTAACTTTCCGATATTTGCCTACTTATGGGTGCGAACATATTTTTGTTGAGGCAACATGGATTATCAGTAACAACCCATATCGTTTTACAATTACAAACTTCTTTCCATATTCTATATAATAAGGCTTCGAAAACAATAACAACCTTTATGAAATCATATATAGCATCGTTTGCCATAATATGATCAACAAAGAACATTGAAAGATTATCCTTTGTCTGTATACCTCGTTCACGATCTATTTTTTGCTCTTTACTTTACTTTTCACTCTATTTCTTGCAGATATTGGTATATGTTCTATGTGATCGTTTCTCCTTTTTTCCAGTTCTGCCTCATCATCACCGTCAAGGAAGAATACATCGCTACCATGCCACGACATACCACGCTTACCAAACCATTGAGCTGTAGATTCTCTGTATCTTATTGGATCTAACTTCATTTTGAAGTCCATGAAAACTACACAACATGTTCCAGCAGGTTCTTTTTATATTTAACTCATTAACTTACCTATTATCAGATTTTGTATTCGCACACGAATGACATGAGCCATGAAAAGAAGTATATTATCATTAAAATCTTTAAATAATTCTTGTATATCATCGCCAATATCACCAATTGTTGCGTTAATTTCCTGTATTACCGCAAACACAGATAAGAATTCCCTGAATTTTACTTGCTTTTTCGTCGTTGTAATACCATGCAATACGGCGTATTCAAGTGAATGTAACGGATCATCGTCACTATATGCAAGATGAGTATTCTAATGATATTTAAAAATTCTTCTATACCCTTTAACTTTTCATAAAGTTTCGTTTTTTCCCTTCGCCGAATATTTATTTTTTAACAACTCCTGCAATATTTCCCAAATTTTCAATAACAAGATTTGTTTAGATATAGTCTATACAAACTCTACGTTTTGCTTCCGAGCCTGTGATCTTTTTCACTATTTGTAGAAACTTTGTACTTCCAATTTTTCTGACATCAGGAATAGCTGTAGGTTCATCATAATATTTTCTCCACATCTTCTCCCCCGACATTTTTCTTACCACTGCAGGTATTTGTACTCATTTGTTCCCTCATATTACTCTTTTCGTACCCATGACAATGTCTGTATATTGTCAGATCTCAATAAAAAGTTTAACATACATTTTATTCCTGTTTCCGTAAATGTTTTCTTTCCGTGGTGATTTCTTGACACAGTAACAGAGTTCATGAGGAACAACCAATCATCCCTACCTTTTTCGTGCGTTGTGGAAAGCACCACTCCCAACTGACCCAGGTACTTTTCCATCGTAAATATTACTTTGTTTTGCACTACTATTTCCGCACTTGTCATTACCAATTATCTCGGTTTTTTCTTGTGTACAATCTGTAATTCGTTTCCAATGTTGTTAATTGGATTGCTGTATGCGTCACTATAATCATCCTCGTTACAGTCGATATCTGCTTCGACTACAAAATAGGTCGTATCATCTTCTAATAATTTCAGAACATCTGCATCTGGGAGGTGTGCAAAAAGACACGCTCGTAGAATCATTTTTTCAACACTTCCTTTCTTTACTTTTTGCAATACCCGAACTATACCATTAACCATACTGTTGCTTATACACTTTTCCTTAATATATTCCTCGTACAAACAGTTTCCATCGTGCAGAAAGATGGTTTCCGTTATTCTCCGTACAAAGGCATCCACGGATTTCAATAATGCTTTTCGTGTTATAATAGAAACATTTAGTAAAGTTTTAAATGTTCGTACCGTGTGCGGAATTTTGGAAAAACTAAACCGCGTTATTCTAGCTTTCGCAAAAAACTCTCCTGCACGTGGGGAAAATTATCTTTTCCATACCTGTTCTCGTTCAATAAAATTGTTAATATTTACATTCACATCAACAACGCCGCCAATATGTTTAAAATTGATGAAAAAGTTAGTAGCTTCCATATGTAAGAAGATGTTAGAGATATTGGGGTATTTTGGCATTTCACGAACACAAGTTGTAGCATGAGTAGTACGACATGTCGCGTCCGTATGTTTTAATCACAACGATGGAAACGTAATAACTTAGCAATTCGAAAAATTGTGCTCCTTACCATGTGACGGAAAAAATTAAAAAATTTCAAATTTGATAATGTTCAACACGATCAGTGTTTCGCTCACTTTTAGTTCTGTTGGTACTCCTCGAAAGTTTGTTCGTTGCAATTCATTTTCTTTAGTAATATTTCTAGAAAGTATAGTTTCCTGTTACGATAATATACAGTGGTTCTCAGCAGTTGGCTTCAATGCTATTTATACTAACGGCCATTTTCGTGGCCTTGCACTCGTTGCGTGCATGATTTTTTGGGCCACCCCACAAAAATTCATTCTGGATAATTCCTATTTCGGATATGTGGGAATCACATACAGCGTCTTGATATCATGCAGTAGTTCAGAACTGCACAAAACTTACATTTTCCGGCAGATGTCATGAGTAAAATTTTGTTACAATACTATGTCATTTTCTGTTTATTTATGTGACAGTTCGTTACAATTTCAGGAATATTGTACTTTTGTCACATCTGGGGTAACATATCAATATCCGACCAAGATGCATATCACATTGTTGCACAAGGACAATCCCTTTGTGTCTATTGACTATACGCAAAATTATGAAAACACATTGCAAAAAAATTAATTTTTTTGGAAAAAACTTCACGGATGCAAAAAAAGACTGACTTATCTTAAGTTTGTTTTCGTCTTTTTTGAAAATAACCCCACAATTATATGTCCGATCTCTTCGATATTTATATGTCTGACATTATGCTGACTTACAATTCCAACCATATGCATTATTTTCATATTCAGAGAGAGTAGTAATCAACAGTTAATCAGTCATTTGAGCAACATTCGTCCTGGTTATAATACAGAGCGTCTGTTCATATTTTAAAAAATACTTTATTTTCATACGCGTTTTCGCCGGCATAACTAAACCAATACAGTGTAATGAAATAACCTCAGATTGTCCATAAAAAGACAATCTTGTCCCTAATGCACCGTAACGTATTAATATTGGTCATGTATTCATTCAACGGCTTCCATGTACTGCCTGCATTGCTGTTGTGTATGCCATTATTGACAGCGGAGTTCAGTGAATTGTAACAACGCCATTCAATTCGAACAACCAGCACAGTACCTGTTAAAATTAGTATTATTAATTTCACATCAACCTGCTACTGTAGATGTGTAGGGGAACGATAGAAATTGAAATGGTATGAGTGACATAAGAGCATCTGCAGAGATGTTGAATTAGGCATTTTTGTAGGGAATAATGTTAAGATCGCAGAAAGGTGTATCGGTGCAGCAGGTGCAGTATTGTGTCATATTATGATACGTCATACGCTGTTGTGGTTTTTGTCATAGTATACACTACAATATCGTGTTATTATAATATTTATATTAGTGGTTCAAGTCATAGTGTACACTACCATATCGTATTAAATTAAGTCATGAGTCGTATGACTCAATAAGTCATTGGCTTACACTCCATTTATTCGGTGGTGATGAGTATTAACAAAATGGGTATTTAAGACCTGCTACTTTAGTCATACCGGTGAGAAAAAATAAAGTCAAGAAATATACAACGATATTTTGCTTTCATGGTAGCATCGCATTGAGTTAATTGTTCTCTTTCAATCTTCATCGGAAGATAAATAAATCGACAAAACACTCTCCTTTACCATTGTTAAAATTTTGATTTTTCAACCTGCGGTTCATCAAAATGTCGTCCGAAACGTCGAACATCCTGAAGCTACCCAAAATAAATGTTTCCAACTACATCCAGTGGAAGCGCTGGGTGTACGCATTTATCAACCGCGATGACCCATATATCTAATATCTTTCTGGCGCACCGGAGAACGATGCGGATTTTACCACTTGGAAAGAGAAGACGGCCAAGACAAAACCTACAATAATCCTTTGTCTAAGCGACGCGGTACTTGAAAAGAGTCGAAACATAGTTGATGAAGATGCGAAATCCGCGAAATAACTGTGGGATGAACTGAAACGTATGTTCACAACAACCGCCCAAACAATCACGAACTTGGAGAATAAGCTTAATAACCTGAAATTCGACGAAAACAAGCCTTGGGACAGCCATGTATCAAATTTCATGTCCACCATAGATGAGTTGGGTGCATTCGACCACAAAATTTCAGATACTGAGAAGAATACCAAACTTATTCGCACACTGCCGAAGTGGTTTGAGCCTTTGGCCATGGTTTCATCAGTGACATAAATGTCTTTCGTCCAAATAATTAGCGCAGTAAACGCCAAAATTACACGCTGCTAGACGGAACATCCAAAACTCACACGCGATGATCCTCCTCCAACGGCGCATTTCGCTGGATTTAACGAACAGAGGTGCAGAGGACGTGGTCGAGGATTCAGATGTGGCCATGGAGATGGAAAAGGTTTCTACAGTCGTGGCCGTAGATTCGAAAGTCTTAGTAATTCTCAGTCAAACTCCAGGGTCTGCCACTACTGTGGAGAAGGAGTTCACGTCATCAAGTTTTACAGCATACGAATTGCTAATGAAGGATCTGGAGCAATCCAAAAGACCAATAAGAACAGAAGAGATCAAAACCAACATCAAGGGACTCCATAGAGCGGTTTGCGAGAATCAGGAGGACCTTGCCAATCATCTTCTTAAGGTATAAAATATAATGGACAGTCATCTGGATATAATCTCCAAGCGCACCTAGCGAAGTTTAGAAGCAGCCTAGCTTTGATCCGTAACAAGAAGACAAATGAGGCGTACATCGCTTCTGGTGTTACTCAAAACTTCTTTTACAAGATGTCAAGCTTCATAACATATGAGAAAATTACTCTCGAAGTCATGCAAGAAGTACAAGGGGAGGCCACATTGATATAAAAGGAACAGTTATGATCTCAATAGATGGCAGTATCGTCCAAGACGCATTTCATGCACCAGATTTTACATCACAGATACTCACCGCTAATTTCGTATCCGTCCACTTTGAGCTCGTCCTGTCCTCCAGTTTGTGGACAAACAAGAGCTGTGTCTTGTTCAAAAAGGGCTCATTTGCAATCTAGGACATCGTATTTGTCGCACGAAGCGTAAAAGGTCTTTACTCAATACCAATGGAGACTTCTGGGGAGTCTTACAAGACCTCGTTGATATCCGATAAGACAGACTCGTCTTATCTCAAGTGGCACAAAAAGGTTGGCCATGTTTCATCAGACCGGTATCAAGAACTTTCTTCATAAAGAGAATATATACCTTTCTTCTCCACGTCAATAACTTCGAATTTTTAGTGCATTCCTGACATGAAGGCAAAAATCAAGAAATCTACTATACGAGCAGCTAATTCTAACCAAACCGATCTGATAGAAGAAATTAATTATGACTTATCGGGACCATTCCTGAAGAGCATTAGCAGGAACAGATTCGTTGGGCACCTAACTCAACCACACACTGCATTTTGGGATTCCTTTTTCCGGAAGGAGAAATCCATTCTAAAGTTTTCCGCCATTGATTTCGTCGCAAACTGCGAGTCAAACTTCGCAGCTCAACAGTATCGAGTTAGTCGAATTAGGTGTGATGATGAAGGGGAGAATATGCCAAATGACCTGGTCACAATTTTTAAAGAGCGTGGAATTGAAATTAAGACATCTCCAAGCTATGTAGTGCAGAGAAACGGGCTAGTTGAACGCGTGGTTCAGGAGCATTGAATGAGATAACGAGTAAAAATGTTCGCAACGGAACTTCCAGACGAGTTGTAGGCAGAAGCACTTTCCTACGGAGACTGGCTGCGGAACTGGTTGCCATCCACTCGAATTGCCGTGCGCAAACCTCTATCGCTATGGAATCCTCGTGCCAGGGTCGACTTCTCAAGCTTACTTGAGTTCAGCCAACCCGGATTTTCTTTCATATACGGCTCTCACACAGTTCCTAGACAAAAACGTCTTTTTCGTTCCGAGTTTTCCTGTTTCATTGCTGTGGAGAGTGATTCAAGAAGCATCCGAGTATTTATCCTCTCTTCAAAGCTGATTCGTATAGTCCGACGAACAGCTTTTTACATCTATACCGATGAAAATAATTTACCGTAATTCACAAGTTTTGTAGACGGAATCTCAAGGCAGAGAAGCATAGAAGACGAGACTCAAGTAGAAGAAAGTCTTGAAGAAGAATATCTTGCTGAATGATTGACCTAGGCCATTGTACCTAATATATCTGATCTAGGCATATCCGATGAACTTCCGCTACCAAAAGCTTTTGAAGAAGCCTGTGCTGATCCCAAACGATCCCGCTGCAATTGACAGAGAGTACGATGTACTTGTTCTTCGAGGAACCTGGACCTACACCAAAGGAACACAAAATACACGCACCGTCCCTTTCAAATGGACATTTCGCGCGAAGCAACTAGATGATTCCAATCGAAACTTCCTCTATAAAGCGCGCTGCATTCTTAGAGGAGACATGCGGGAACCATACGGAGGCTTCGACCGCGAAGATTTGTATGCACCGGTTGTCTCACACGAAACAATCCGTATTTTATTTTCTGTTGTAGCAGCCGAGAAAGTTATTATAGAAGGTGCGGAAGTGAACAATTCCTATCTGTATGGAAAGTTATATGTCCCCATACACATGGAACAACCAAAAAACTCATCTATGATTCAAGCTCAACCGGATAGCATTTGTATTCTAAGAATATCCTTATATGGTGCGAAACAAGCAGGAATGATTTGGGGTACTGTGATCAACCCCGACCTTAAATCATGGGATTCACTGTTTCAGAGTTCAAAAAGCGTCTATACTTCTTGGAAAAGAACTGTTATTTCATCATACTTCTTCTCGTTATAGAAGACATGTTATTTGAATCCAACAGCAAAACTCTTCTTGACGAAGTCCAGTCCAAGATCACAAGTACTGTCCACATTAAGTTCTACGGTGAACGCAGCCAATTAATTGGCTGGTCGATGAATAGGGCGAAGGATGGTATTAAAATTCATCAGTCGCAATACGATATGCGATTACTTAAGCAGTTTGGGTTTGAAAAATGAGACAATGGGATTACCTCTCTTCAACAAAATGAGGACCTCTCTACTCCGCTACCGCATGAGAAACGGCAATAAACATCCCAAAAAAGACATTTTAGATCAATGATAAGTGCCATATCATATCTGGCATTATCGACTAGCCCAGATCTTACTTTCGCCGTTTCCGTTGCGTCTCGTCAGCTTCATGATCCATGTCATAGACATGTAGCTGCACTAAAGCGTATACTTCACTACATATCTCGTACAATTTCTTTTGGTTTACATTTCAAAGGAAACTATAACTTAAAACTGGAACATCTCAGAGCTGTGGATGACGCCTACTGAGGCGGTTATCTGGAGACCAGAAAGTCAACTTCGGGGTTCCTTATCGTCGTCAATACTACAACAGTCTTTTGAAAGAGCAAGAAACAAACGGTGATATCCTTGTATTCTGGGCAAGAAGAATACGTTGCTCTATACTCGTGTGCAAAAGACGTAACTCCGTTCCGTAACGGTTTCTGGGAAATTCTAAATCGTCGTCATTGGAATGAGAGGTCACCAATATTTCTACCCACAACAATATTATCCGACTGCACGCTGGCTGCAAAAATTGCAACAAACCCACAAACATCAGCAAGAATCAAACACATTGAAATTAAGCAGCACCACATTCGTCTGTTGATTAGTAAATGAGTCATACATATTGAATACGTAATAAGTATGAAGCAATCCGCAGATACACTTACAAAAATATCGTCCATTGCCAGCCTAAAAAATTTCATCACAAATATGGACCTCAACAGCTTCTAGACATAAGTCGTCAACCAAACATATTTCTTTTTCATTTCTATTCTCAACCCTATAGGTGAAAAAAGATATTTTGATTCCCATCTTTCAGGTGCAGCCTCAGATTGTCAGACTCAGGTACAGAAAATAATAATAATAATATCGTAATATTAATAATAATAGGTGCAAGTGAAGGTGAATACATTGAAATTGGATTAAATTTGAAGGTGCAGTAAGCATGCCACCGAAAATGCAGATGCAATATATATGCTTATTGAGGTGCAGGTGCATAAAACAAATATTCTAATATTGCTGATTATTGGTGGAGGTGAAATCAAATAAAAGTTTTCTTTTCATATTGATCAAAGAAAAGTGTGACAAAATGTCATAACTTACCATTTCACAACTCAGCCCATAGGGCTACGGACGTACTAACGAAATTGAGTTTAATTGTACTTCTACCATCAGAGTCTTCAAAAAAGGGGCCAAATACGTGAGTTGTGGCACGAAGCCAGTGGTCCGGGTATTACCCTTATCTCGCGAAAGTACGCCACTCAGGTAAAATGGATGGCTCTAGTAGCCATTTATGCCCTCATTTATGAGGACAGTGTGACAGACACACTAATTATTTGTGAGCGTCTGTGTTTCCGGAACGGAATGCCTACATCCAAGAGGAGTAGTTTTGGGGACGATGTGACATCTACTAGGCCATCCGAATTTTGGGGATCCATGTCGTACAAACACGGGATCCGAATCAGCGTCGGCTATGCGATGGC
>JAULBU010035942.1:0-15495 GCA_032358235.1 Odonthalia washingtoniensis
ACCATCAAACGATGACGAGGACTATGCTAATTAGAATAAAGCAGAGACCATGTACCCCGACAAGAACCAAAGAAAGAACGAAGAATGGGATGAAGATGGAATAAACCACCAACCAAGATACATGGAAGGCAAGGAGACACACAGAAAGAGAATACTGGGTATAAACCGACTCATGAGAGCGTTCGTAGTAAAACCGTCCTTCAATGGAAATCGGGATGAAGAACTAGACAACACGAAAAACATCTTCTATACCTTGGCTAACATGTGCAAGGTGAACGATGAAGAAAAAGAACAAGCAGTACCAGTGATGCTGTCTGGAGACGTATTTAATTCTATGCTACAAATGTGAAAGGATTTAGAACGTATACAGATGCAATGAATCTATTTCGAAGATGGTACAACATTGAGAATGAAAAGGCTCGTATTCTAACTAATTGGCAACCTATGAAGTTAACGAAATCCATGGTTGAAGAACCAAATGGATCAGAAGTTGGGGTCTTTAAGAAATTTGTAGGAAAGCTCATCTCACTACTAAACCAGTTGAATGCAATACACCTTCCTGACTTCTTCCTATGCGACAGACTCTTTACCGCTGTCTATATCCCATCAATACAAACTACACTGAGAGACCGCATGCCAAAAACCAGCCAGGAGGCGGTCAACGGAGTAGCAAACCAGCTAAGTGATCATAAAGATCCATCAGGGAGCAGGAAAACATGTTCCATATACGAAGTTTCTCAAGCAAATTATTCATTAGGGAATTATTATGGAGGAGACGCAAGAAGAGACGTCAAGAGACCATGGCATAACTCACCGCAGAGGACCGCAAGAATAACGAACCAAATGAGGCTGTGTCCCGATTGGATGAAGGGTGTAAAGGTTGTTTTTCCTGTGGTAAAAATCATAGGGATAACGCTAGACACAGCAGAGAAGATGTCAAATCGGTCATCGATAAACTGAATTCAAAACATCCGTGACATGCTCACAATAGAAGACCTCGCTGCGGTGGTCAACATGACAGGTGAAGATGGAGAGGGTGAAGAATACATGGACTACGCACGGTGGATCGAAGACAAATAACGAAGCCCAGATATATCTTTGATGGCCTCGGAAGACGCAGAAAACCTGGAGGTAGCATTATCATACAACGCATATGTATGTGGACACAGTTACGAGAGCGATATGGCATCAGTATTATCCATTATGTATCGGCACTTGAGGGAAACAGAGGAAAACATCTTCAAAGGGATCACAATTTATACAGCTGCAAATCGACGATCCATGATGATTCAATAGAAATATAAGGCTTACGAAAGGGAGTTTGGTAGAAAGATTCCAATCAGACCGCAGACGAAAAAAGCACTCAGGGGAATAGGGGGACTTGGAGAAGTTATAGGAGAGGTAACCATCCAGATTTCATTCCACGATATGAGACTGATAATAGACCTATACGTTGCTTTGATAAAGGACGATTTCCCATCCTTGTTGTCAAATAAGGATGTGATCGAGAATGGCCTTGATATAATTTTACAAGGCAGCTACTTACATGTCTGCACACACACTACGACAATGCCTAAGCTTGGAGAACTACTTGTGCATACATAAGTGGTCAGCAAAGGACACCTCATTTGCACTTTACACTGAAGATGACCTAAGACGCATATACCGTGGTTTTTGTGTCCCATCTGTGAGAGAAACGTACTAATTGATAAAAAGGCAACCAACGGAGACCTCCAAGGAGACATATAAAAATCAATGAACAAGGTCATATAAAACTGCAAGACATGTAAATTAAACGCATCTACACCTCGTAGATTCAAACTAACCGTCGGGACTGAAGAATCATCCTCCAACCATGAAGTAATCGTTGACACCATGTTCATCGAAAAAGAGCCCATCATCTACATGGTAGACAAAAGTACGCATTTCTCAGCGGTATGCTTCCGCAGAAACCATACTGCGGCCTAAATTTGGAAGTATGTCAAGAAACTATGGATATTAACGTATACGGGTCCTCCAATTTCTTGGCAGTAGTCCAGGGGTCAGCATATATATCCAATGAGACAAGACAGAACATCGAAACGGCAATTATGGCCCTTGGAGATTCTCCAATCGAGAACCCCGGCTCAATTGGCATAGTATAGAGATATCATGCTCCTCTCAGAAGCGCATACACAAAAATTAGGCAGCCATTGCATAAGGTAGAGACTACAGACGCCGAATGTTTTTATTAGCCGTATATGCCAACAACGCAGAAATGGGTCCAGAAGGTTTGTGTCCTACGTTGCTTGTATTTGGTGCTTTGCGCCGTCCCGCAAGAACCTGCCCTTCACCAAAAACCCTTGAACGAAAAAGAACATTGGAAGACGCAAAAAGAGCCGTGGAAATGGAACATGAAAAACGACGGATAACTTTCCCATTGAGGCATCCCTCCAACCCGAAATCCAAGGAATCATCGGTGAAACTACTAGCCCTCCCATCTGGCTCACCCGTACTTGTTTACAGAACTACCACCAAGATATGGGAAGGCCCATTCAAGTTCATATCGATGAGGGGAGAAACAGTAGTAATCAGATGAAAATAGGACGCCGTATCTTCAAGATTAATTGCGTGAAGCCGTGGGTACGATCACTGATGCAGCTCTTTCATCAAGATCATAACACGAAGAGAAGTCCCGAACCAAGAACGCAGAAGGCGAGCAAAGTAAATGACGCCCAATATGAGATGAAAGAAGAATTCCACATGGGAACACAAGCAAGAAAAGTATCAGTAAAGAAATGGTCAGTGAAAAAAAGTCATTTGAACAATCACGCAAAGACCAACTCGATGGATTACTAAAAGAAGGTACATTCATACTTATGCACGAATCGGAAATTAAAGAGACAACCAGAATCTTCGGGTCCGGTTCCATCGACGAATTGATGAAGGTTGGTGATAAATTGAGAAATAGAGTTCTACGTGTAGCTCAGAACTATGTGGATGACAGCGCAACCACCACACTAAGGAAAACCTCAACTTTATAGAGATATAACAACGTATCGTGTTATCTATTGCGGCACCTATGCGGAACTTAAAAACCTGTACAAGAGATATAACACAAGCATATATACAGCAGCAGTCCGAAGTTTAAAGGGAAGTGTATATACGGCCTCCTGTTGAACTGGGTTTACCGACTGGATTCATACTGAAGGTAGTCAAACCTCTTTATGAAATCCCAGAATATGGCTTGCATCTGTATCTTAATTATCTGTCACACCATCTGGAGACGTTAAAATGACGCGAACTAGATCGGACACATATGTACTGCTCCGTAGAAACGAAGAGGAATTAGAGCAACTCATATTGTTACAAAGTAGACGATTGATTCGGCCTTGGTACGCCCGATGTTTTACTCGAGGAAGAAGCCGCATCTACCACATTCCTATGTAAGCCCCGTACGCCGATAAACGGAAAACCAACATCATTTTAAGGCATAATCATAACAGCAGACAGCACAAACCGGTACTCCATAACTCAAACGAAAAGGATCGACAGATCGGTGATAGCAGATAATTGAAATGCGTTTAGAAAACAAAGAGCCCTCGCACAGTACATAGGCGGAAACTTACGACTAGAACTTTGCACGTCTATACAATCAATAGCACCTAGAAACAAACCAACCACACCAGCAGAGTATAAATCGTTAATCAAGTCCACTAAATTTCTGAAGTCAACTAAATAACAGGGGTTAAATTACGTACCGATATATCTCAAATCTACATCGTATTGTTAACAGACGCTACATTTGCGACCGAAAGTGGAATGAAAAGCCAACTTGGATATTTTACCCTGGTGACCGACAAGAACTAGAAGTGCAACATTTTGCACCATGGGCGCAAAACGTGCTAGAGGATATCAATATCTGTCGTGGCGGCCGAAATACAGTCCTTAACGGTTGGATTAGACATTTCGTTGTTCAAGGATCTAGTAGAAGAAATCCTTGGACGGCCAATACCTATCGAAGCTATGATCGACTCAAAACCCGTATTTAACGTAGTTTCCAAGGATGGAAAACTTCGGAGCGCAGATTACAGATTGATATACTTGGACTTCGACAAATCTATGACGTCTAAAAACACCAACGGATCACATTGATCTCAGGGACAGCGAACCCCGAAGATTCCTTAACCAAATCAGTATAATCAACGCCGTCACCTCTATATATAATAATAGAAATAAATAACTTCGCCTTGAAGCCAGAGGGTTGGACATTCTCTCATGAAAGGGAAACATGGACTGTCGATGTCAACAAACATCGATTAAGCGTTTGTGCGAGACACTAACGGAGATGACAGTATAACGAAGCGATGACGATGACGATTGCGCAACGAAGATAACACGATAAATGACACAGTGATGACGATGAATAGAAATTGAACCACGATAACAACGATGATTCTTGCGCGATGAAGATTATGGCATCGCCATGACGATGAATAAAGCGGTGGACGAAACCGCGGGACGAGAAGGAAGAGGAATATGACGACGGCGAAAAGTAGAATTGAGTAATAATAAAATATTCATCAAACCGCGCAATAGGTGAGTAGGGAATAAAATCAATATGATGAAAGTACATGACGGCGTAAGAAATAACACGGACCGAACTCATCACCAGAGTATACGAAACATACCGACCGGTGTAATGAAAGATTATTCACCTAGAGAATGATAAGAAGAATAGACACACGTTTCCAAATAAATAAAAGAATCCTCCCCGGCACGCGAAGAATACCTACAGAAGGACCTATCAAACGTGTCATAAATACAGGCTGAGATCGACTCTATTCCAGTACAAATAGCATATGATGATGATAAGGCGGAGAACAAAAACAAAAAGTTAGACATTTACCAGACAATCAAAAATCGAACAAAATTTATAATCTCGGAAGAGTCTTATCAAGAAAAACGAGACCCCCATCCAAAACTGCCTAAAGTTGTTTAAATATCATCTGCAGGACCAAAAATTACTTAACTGCCACTTGCCATCTTTGAACCCACGAAAGCTGTCAGAGATACTAACCATATCTCTAGATTGCGATCCCGCAAAATCACCTAACAGTGACAGGAACACGGATCAGAAACTACTCAGCAGACACCCAGAACGGAACTATCTACCCCACACTCATTAAGACCGCTTTCATTAACCGAATCATTTACCCATACGCTAATCAAAATCTCTTTCGCTTACTAGTACTAACCAATCTTACACCAATTAGGACCAGTTTCACTTCTTCCTGAATTAATTGACTTTATCACACTCGAACATCAGCAGATTCAACAGAATAGGAGATGGAATTTCTATATATATTAAACGAGACTATTACCATCACCACCCTTTTTAAGGACGAAGCTACTCCTTTCCTTCTTGTATGTACCAATTTGTATGGTTTCAAATATGCGTTATCTTTTAAGTCGATGTTGCCGTGGAGGTTTGTAACTGACAGTATTGCTAGAACTCTCATACTGTTGCAATGTTGTAAGATGGCCATCAAATATGTACCACGACTTAAGGAATGTTACAGAAATTTCGGAGCCTGTAAGAAACATTCCATTATCTTGTAAATAGTTCCGAATGAGATCCATGGAGACTTTTAGACTAGTAAGTGATACGTTTTTCATTATTGGAGCAATCATTTGATTCGTTACTTCGTTATACAGTACTGTTCTTTGTAGTATTGATTCAATCTGTTGGCGTGAAAAATAAATAGCATTGCATACCAAATATGTATATGCGTGTTCTGGACGCTTAGAGGTTGGAAAATGGTTGGAACTGCGTTTTAGAAATGCAGCCTGCTGTGAGCTACTACGTATAGAAGAAACTGTTGCTTCCATATTTTTCACTGTTTCATCCATTTTAGTTGCTAGCAGTTTGGATGTAGATCTGTATGACTGTTGAAAAATGTATTGAAGTGCTTGTACGACGATTCATCAATTATTTTTAGACCTCCAAATATGCAGAGGTCTTTCACGACGTGATGTAGTAAATGGAACTTCAATGTGTGAATCCTTGTATCACAATGTTTTTCAAAATGTTGTATTCATTATGAATTCAGAATATAAATTCGGTTACCAATTTGAACAATCGTTTCCTTTTACCAGCCGATTGAAGTATTGGCAAATAACAAATCTGGTATGATGGTTGTATAGGTTGTATAAGTTGTGTAGATTTCAGTCAGGGGTGAATAATCTTGATAACCAGTAACTCTATTGACATATCTTGCCACAAATTGGAGTATCGTATCCAAACATTTATAATCCTTCCCCTCCAGAATTCCTCAAAAATAATTATTTAGGCAGCAACCATTCAGGTTTTGTCACTTTCCCTTTGTTGAGAAGTCAACATGGAAACCAGGTGTCCCGAATTGATTTTCTATTGCGTAAATATGTGAATTATATGCACACAGCAACGCGATGCGCTGCGTCCTAAATAATTTATTGTTCTTCCTTTTGTCCAAAGACTACAGGAAACGATGTGGACTAGACAAATATACAATAAAACACGTTTTGATTGCCTTATAAGTACCCGAATTAAGGTTGTGCAATGGTTCATATATAAACATTGAAAAAACACAAGTATCAGCCAACTGCGGATGCTTCTTACCTACTGTTTCCATGGAAGAGACCCATGGTGCAATTGAAATTTCCCGGAGTATTTTCTGCGCTTCTTTCAGTAAAATATTTTTCTGTGCTGTTGATGATGCAGTATTTGCCGATTTTAGCAGACCAAGAATCTCATTTATTCTATCTCGTAGATAATCAACTGTTCTATACACATTTATCGCACCTTTCTCTAAATCTGTTGAGGTTCCTAAGCATCTGACGCATGGAATGAACTTGTAAGGGTAAATTTATGTAGAATTCTATGCATGTATTTACTTACTGGTTTGTTGCAGCAGTATGACACTATGACAGGAAAGAAATTCCATTCTTCACGTTGTTTATTTTTACATGAAAACTGCAATTGTTTTTTTAATTAATAACAATAACCATGGTCACTTCCTTGTGAAATGAAACCATTTTATCATCTCTCCCCCATGATGACGAAGTAAGTAGAACTTGATCTTCAATGACGATAACATCATCATATATTTCGCAGTTACTGAAGTATTTGTCCTCTTAGTCCCGTGGAGAATGAGATCCTTGTAATCTTACAGGGAGGAAGCCCACCAATATAAATCTATGGTCAATAACTAAACACGTCTGAACAGTACGGCGAAATTCAAAAATGTGACATATATGTGATATCTAACTAACGATTGCGACTAAAACGTCGTGGCTCTTTATTTGTATACATCTGTAAGATTCCAACAAAATATTTGGACATCGTGTCTCTACTTTTAATCCACGCAATTGAAGAACACTCATTACCCATAACATTGGTTATTATATATATGTCTAATTTTGCAAATAATTCCAATTGAAGAGGATGAGAGACATAACCACGGTCCACTTTGTTGAATCACGGACTAAATTACACATCAGTTTCAGTCGCTTCTTTCATTTGTGTCCTTAACACCTCAATAAAGTCTGTTTTGTACACGAAGACCTTCCAATTTTCTTCTGAGGCTGTGGTGCATTGTAACTCAATTTTCTGAAATCCATCATCGAATAAACTTTGATCGACGGTTATATACACAATAGACATGCATTCCTTCCAATCTTTTATGTGGTTAAGAACAACATCTGAAATGAAGGCTTCCCATCGAAACAACCGAATAATCTTATCTACAGAATCAATACCAATTTCTTCTGATAAAGTCAACAAATTGTTTGCTGCAAGGTTCACATCCGTAATATTTTGCGAAGTTTTAGATGTATCTGTAAGTTAGGTGATACGTTAATTGGCTTTTCATGGGCATATCCGTTTTCCTTTAATGATTCATGACGGGTCTCAATTGGCTCATGATGGGTCGTTGCAATTGTAACAACTTCTATATATTCTAATATCTTCATTTTATTGTACTTGCATGAATTTGAATGTCATCTGTAATCAACACATATGTCTGTGAAGTATATACAATATCTCGTATCACAAACATACTGTTTTGTTACCATTATTGATGATTGAAATTGGCATGGGAGGTCATAGCAAAATCTTTTGATAGTCGATGTATGTATGGGTTTGTTGTTCGAGTAATGATGTAATGTGCAGTAATGGTTGGAAGATAATTTCCAGCATATCTAATTGCACATCGTATCGTACTGTTGATATTATTTCTATCACTGTAAGCAACGGAAGAAATTCAAAAGATTGAAGTTTTTCCTTTCTTCCGAAAATTCACTAAAGTTCCACACTATTAGTTGAAAAATTCCTCCATATAAATTTTCGTGAAAAATTGGAATTCTAATTCTTTACGAAAATCCCAACTTCATATGGAGGAAAGTTTTTTCACTTTCCTCTTTTGAATATGGTTCTATATATACAAATCATAATATGATCCCCCATAACATATGAGGGAACAAAATTTGATAGGAATTACATCAATATTATTGCCCTCACGAAGACAAGGAAGAGAATTAGTAAAATGGTTTTTAATGAATGCTGCTAATGCCTCTATTGCTGTTGACTCTTCAGCTGAGTCTAGGATCGACGAAGGCAGGGAGCTTGACTTAAATACAGGAAGGGCACAAGCGTCGCTGTCGAATTGGAGGTGTGTGTCAAGTGTGAGTGATTACTGTGAGTAAGAGGAATGGACTTTCCCTCGTACTGTATGTGCCGCAGTGATTACACCGGCGGTTCTGATCACGATCCCTGGCACAATTGAATGCTGTTGCAGGGTTTTGGTGATCGGGGGTGTGATATCGTTCTCTTCCTTCAGCTCTGTTCGCAGCTGATGACAATCGCCGTGTGGTGATCGTCGTTTCTCCTGGCGACGATAGTTAGTCGTCCTTAGGCTCGTTCTTATCCGGTTTCCCTTAGCCTTGTTTTGACTGTCTCGTTAGAGTGCTAGTCGAGTGTGACGATTATTCTTTATTGATGCCTAACTAAATCTTCCTGACGTTTCTCCTCCATCGCGGTACAGTAAGTATACTGGATTCTGCGTCCTTCCTTGGAATTGAGCCAATTCTAACACGTGTAAGGGGGATGCTGTGCTCGATAATGCAATGGTAGAAAGGATTCTTGTGGCATGGAATGTTTCACATGCCATGGGTGAAAATAATATGGAGGTAAACGCATACACGTGTGGAGGTAGATACAGTGTAAATTCGCCTAGCAGTGGGAGATGATCGTGACGTGAGATAATACATGTGTTTGGGAGATACGGTGTCAGTTAGTCTGACGGCGGGAGATGGTTCTGACGTGATATAATAAACGTTCTTGGGACCCATCAGTATGGAGAAAATGTTTTGTGTGTGGGAAGATGAAATTATGTGTCGTTGAATACAGAATACTGTCGACCGATGTATGATGGATGCACTGTCATTATGGAGTATCGTTACCCCGTACAGTGCCAAGTTTTTACTCTTGGGTGCGTGTTATAGTGGTATTGATTTGGGTTATTCACCCTTTTATGCTCACGGCGTGTTCGTTCGTCTTTCTCTTGCTTTGGTAAGCGTGCGCTAAACGTGCGCTATTTTTTCTTGATGATATTCGTCCACCTGTGGTAAGTTCTTCATCCCACAATGCATCTTCATCTACGTTTATCATCATCAACTCATTTGTGCATCCCTATTCTACCTTTATTCGCCAACTGACCTGCTGTCTCTTCCTGGAGTCGTCCTCATCTTCCAAATGTCACGCAACCCGGTCGTGCCCTTTCTCGAATCCGACTAGTCGATGCTAGTCGATTCGACAGTCGCATCTCGCATCTTGACTCTCTACAACGGTCAATTAGACAATGTACTAAACCTAATACATTATAGTGGAACGTACCACGTTTCAATTGTAAGTCATCGCATAATGACCAATACTTTGTGTATAGTGTATTCAACATTGTCATACAACTTACACTTGCATAAATCGTAACTGGAGACAGTTTACACTTCCATCACCTATTCCTAATGTTCGAATTCCAATACTTCTCGAAAATCGGAGTTGAATAGCATAGAAAAACTTCTCAACACTCTCAATTCCTGGTCAACCTTCAGCAGGCTCATCAAAAACAACGATTATGCAGCGAAACGGAACCCACATGAAATACACAAGATACTTGTATCATCATACAGCTGCTTGACGAGAAGAGCTGACGTCGTCTTTCCCTCATTCATAATATCTACACATCAATGATATAACATACATGTCAAAATATTAACCAATACATAATTCTAATGACGAATAAAAACTTTCACATACTAATACCATCTACCAAATAAAACCGCGCACTATACTGATGGACAGTATAATCTCCAGAAATAATTCACCCCTGCATGTTTGTCAAAAATACAGTGACGATGTTTGTTCGCAAAAAAAGGGCTCCAGTCAGCGAGAAATGAATAATGGTGATGTTACACATACTAATGAGACCAAAACAGGAAGCCATGTAATAGGCAACCGTTAGCCTGAACTCGGTATACAATACAGAGTACAGTAATTCAGTGTCATTCCAATTGATGGTACAGTACAGCAAGCTATTGTCATTATAATACATTGGTGTCATTTATTAATACAGTATCTTAAGCTACTGTAATAGTAAATGACATCAATGTGCATAAACCAATTAGTTTATGTAAACTTTCATTTTATCGTGAATTACATTTTAGACTACAGTAATACAGATTTAATTTGACAATCGACAGAACACGGGAGAACAATTGGAGGGAGGAAAACACACGTGTATGAAGCCCTACAGTGAAAAAATTACTTTACATGTATGAATACATGCGTAATCAGTAGGAATGTCTGGACAGAAAGGGTAGGTAGAGATTTATAAAGAAAAACGAGAGGCGAGAGCATCAACTCTGGTATCATACTATTCACCGGATCCAGGTCCCCAACGGAAGCGGTCATCGTACCACGACACGCCCGAATTCTAGCCGAAAATCAGGCTGTCGTAGCAAAGCTGTCTAATTAAACAGCTCTGAACCGCGATTATAGGGTTAGCGACGATCATACTTATGTATTGTGAAAGTCGGCAGTTATGCGTTTAAAGGTAAGGAGGAGACTCATTTATCAGCCCGTGTTACCAAGCGTATGTATTAATTTACCTACGTATTTAGAAAATACTTAAGTAAAGATGGGATAATAGGACATTTAATAAAGGAGAAAAAAGAGTCGAACGACAGTTATAACTTCAATAAGGCAAAAGGCGATTTGCAAATATGACGCCCAAACTACCTACAAGGAAGACTGTGCTAAGATTGGGAAAGTACCTTGTAAAATAAATACTAAACTGTCGGAACAAAGACATAATGGGAAATCGCAGGGAGGAAACAGGGACTTAAAAGCCGAATAAAAACGATGGAGGCTCACTGATAAACCAAATTACTTCAGATGATGATCACGGTGAAAAAGAAATAGACATTCGTCACTGCCCTATCCGAATTACGCGGATGATCTAGATCCAATAAGAACTGACTCATCAAAAGAAAAGGTGGTGGCACATCATTTGCAACTTATGGAATATAGTCAAAGTATATAATCGGTCTATTTAAAGTCAAAGATGTCGGAAGAAATCTTATGACAGGATTTTATCATCGCCTTTAGACCGCACAGCCTTACAAGCTGGCCGACACCAGTTGTAAGCGAGTGGATAGACCTCCTAATTCAAAGAGGAATATACGTAGACCCAGACAGAACACGAACCCCTATCGAAGTAATTGTTGATATCTTATATAGAGAAGACCACATCATCACCAAGAACGAAAGACAGAAAGTAAATGAGGATACGGAGCAGAATAGAGATGATAGGAAAGAAACAAGCAAGTCGTAACAAAGGGAAAAAATTGTACCAGAAGTAGTTGAAAGATCACAAGAAAAAACGAACAAATAATAGGGAACTGAAGTAAATAACCCATATGTTGAACCACTGATACACAGAGTAGATATAACAGTCCGTAGTGATTGTAGTATTTCTCCAGGCTGACCTGCGTCGTCCCTTTTCTCTACTTTCCGTCCTTAAACGTGTACTGTACTTTACCTTGCCGGATCAATATTTTCTTTCTTTTGTTCTCCTGTAAATCTTCTGACCCCGTACTGTTCCGTTTCGTTGGCCTTCGTGGCGAACTGGTGGCCATCTAATCCTGGCGCATCAGTTACTGGCTCGTCTTCGCGCATTTGATGAGCCGATTCCACTCAGTTATTAGCGGCCTCTCCAAACCTTGGTCGCGGTTGGCCATCAGGGGTGGCCTAACACGAGACGTACGTCTTACCTTTCGGTGTGATGACGTGCATGTTTAACGTGATAGTAGATCATTCAAAAGTGGCTGCAGAGTGATCTCATAATTGTTTGTTGGTGATAAAATTCGACGATGTCTTTTTATTTTCCCGTCCCAAATTCGGTCCCGAATTTTATATAAAGTATAATCTGGTCATTGCACAGTCATGCCAGCGCCGCTGATCATTAATTCCAAACGTGGCCAATTACTGTACGGTGAAGACCTTGGGTATGGAAACGATACATGTGGTTTGGTATCCGTGCAGTACAGTACTAGAAATAGGGCACAGTTAAGGTACCTGGATTCATATCTTGCGGTGGATGCACACGTGATTCTTTCCCCATGTCGCAATAACCCTCTGTTACCGCATTTGGATCCTTCTGTCTGAAACCTACCTAAATACTGCAGATGTCATGTTTCCTACATATTCCCTGGGCGTATTTTCTACTGCCCCTCCTCCTCCTGTAAATTAACCTGGGCGTATTTCTTCTTCTCCTCCTCCTCTTCTCCTGTGTGATCGAACTTGACAGTCGATTTAGACAGTGATTCAGGTGACTACAGTGTGATTCATCATCCGATGAAGGTGAAAATCACCACAGAAGAGAGGCAGGCTTCAAACGAAAGAAAGGATCAAAGAAAAATGAAACTAATCAAAACAGTCCAACTCACACGATCTCTGAATCAAGCGCTTGGAATTATGATAACGAAAGAGGGAGTGGATTCACCACAATTATAATAGCATATGCAGTCCAACCAACGTTTTCAGGGATCTATGATAAAGACCTCGAAAATATAGTTGAACTATATTCAGAAACAGCAGGAACTTGTATTCCACGCAGAAGAAAAGCGTAAATCCATGTTCATCATGCGAAAGGAAACGCCAGGTCCTTGTTTGCAAAAAAAGTGGAAGGATATTTGACTTTCGAGGAGGGTATATAGTTGATTCTGGCATGGTTCAATTCGGCTGATTATTATCTGAACGGAAATCTATGTCTCTCACCGAATATATGAAATAGAACCCTGAAGAATCCGAAATGTCCTTATTTCGAAACTGTGTTGACAAACTCACTAGCCTACGACATCAACTTCATGAAGATTACCATACGGATAGATATCGGAGAGTCCGGTTAATTACAGCAGTGAACATCAAGGTTTTTTGTGATTTAGTAAAGGACCGTGTCCCCAGAAATATCCATCAACTTTTGAAAAGAGTGGGCAATAGACTCTCAAGCAAGAAAAGATCGTCATCAAGCATGTACTTCGGTTTTATAGCACAGGATGACAATTTCAATGACGAACCAGGGTACGAAGTTGAATCCATGTATACAACAGGGTAGAATTATGGAAGAGAAGCGAGGAGACCAGAAAAGAGATATGGTCAAGGAGGACACAAACACAATAGATTGGATTTCCACAGTTGAAATCAGAAGAATATGTACGGAAATAACAACCGGGCCGCAGGTTGAACTCCAATTGGCTAAGATGTATAAAAGGTTGCTTCGTATGTAGAAAAGACCACTTTCCAAGGAAGAAACATTCGAAAGAAAAAAATATCTGCAGCAATCGAAAAGCTGAAGTCACAACACCCCAACGCACTTATCGCTGATGAAGACGTTGCATATTTATGCAATAGTGAGGAGTCAGATGATAATATGGATATACGAGCTGAATGGTCAGAGGATGATGTCTAATATGATGAAAGCGAAGGAAGTTTTTCCCTACTTGCAGAAAAAGATATCATAGAAATCGAGAGAAGATTAAGTAACTCAGCTTTCGTTCACGGTATCTCAAGCTGTATCAGCGAGAAAGCAGCCATACAAGCAATGCACTCCACGTTCATTGATAAGAAAGATGACAAAACCATTAACTTCAAGGGGATACGTATAGACACCTGCTGTAACATCAGAATCATCATATCATTGTACCAATATGCCGCACATTGCCGGTACATTGGACTCAAAAATCCAATGATACCACCAGCCGGTAAAGCAATCACTCGAATAGGCGGTATACATGTTCCAGTAGGTGTGACTGCTATAAAAATACCATGCAAATATTTTCACCCGTTGATAGATTTAGACTCCGTATCAACTTTATTACCAATGAAATACATGTTGATGAACGTATTAGATATAAGCATACAAAACCAATACATTAGTTTTTCAAATAGGAAGCAGAAATTGTAATCGGTAAGGCACCCAAAGATCAGTGCAACGGAAGGATTATCAAGACTATCTAACAAAGGGACTCTCGATATTGACACTATATTAACCATCCAGAAGATGTCAGATTAATGTAGGCCATGTGCAACATATGCAAGGGAGCCGAGGAGATTCAAATGAACAGTTGGGACAGAGAATATGAAATTAACATAGTGTTCAGTTGTACACTATGTTCATCAAAGGTAAGCCAATACTCCATATGGTTTACTTGGCTACCAATTTCAGTGCCGCCGCTTTACTCCGTAATCAAACTTCTTCAAAAGTATAGAAAACAATCCAAGCTCTTTGCAATATTGTATAATTAGGCCCACCTGATCACCTTACAGTTGACCAAGGATCCAATTATGTTAGTAAATAGATGAAGCAGAACATCGAGTTAGCAGGAGTAGCCTTACACGAGGCTCTGATTGTGAATCTAGGCATAATTAGTACAGTCGAATGATACCATGGTCTCCTTCTAGTTGCATTCAACAAAATCAGAATGGATCTAGGACGTGACGTGACAGATGCAGAATGTTTAAGGATGGCAGTAATTTTGGTTAACTCCACTAAGGGAGCGAAAGGGTCCAATCCTACTTGTCTTTGGTGTCATACCAAGACCGGCAAGATGTTCACCTTCAATAACACAAGTCCAAAGATCCAAATCAATAGAAGCAGTAATGGTTGAGGTTGACAAAGACCATGCCAAACGGAGAATTTCATTCGGGTTGAACACAAAAGGGGCACCAAAAAGTACGACTAAATCCAATAAACTCCGTGAACTACGGGCAGGAGCTAAGGCTATGATTTACAGACCAAAATCCAAACGATGGGGAGAACCTTATATCTTCATCAGCATTGAAGGGGATACAGTTGTTGTCCAATCAACATATGGTAGGGCCATCTTCCGTTCGCCATGTGTGAAACCTTACAATAAGCA
>JAULBU010035953.1:0-15493 GCA_032358235.1 Odonthalia washingtoniensis
AAACATAGATCTTTATATGAGTTATCTTTGTTTAAACATATATCATATCGATACGCAATCAATGTTGTTTTACCAATTACGGGGACGTGTTCAAATATAAATAAATTTAGTCAAGATATTACTCATTAACTAAGAAAAATCTCTAGTTCCTTCAAGTTTTTCCGCATCTGCTCCCTTTTTTTAGATTGTGCCAAGTTTCTCCGCAGATTCTTCAGTACATAGTGGTAATTTATGGCCATAGGGAAAGTATTGGTGGAGCTTCTTTTCTACCATTTCCTGGTAGAAGTTCAGCATCCACATACTAAACTCCTTTCCTAGTTCGTAGCGTCGGAGACCTCTCAGGCAATATTGTTTCGCAGAATCAATGTTAGAGGTCATAGTTAGTTTTTCCTTTTTGGTATCTTAGCTTCTAGTCACAAGTCCCAGACTTTTAATCAGTTTAAATATGCTAATTTCATTGAGTGTTCTCAAATCAGTTGTTTGATTTATTATTTGGGGCGGACTCTCACCCTTTTAGCATTACTTATGCACTACAAATGTATTATTGCCGCTTTCACGACGACGGTCAAATCGCCCCTATACACTGAACGTAAAATTCTTCCGTCCGAGTTACAGTCTGATTAATACGCTGTTAACAATTACAGATGTCCTTCTAACAAAAACTCTGCAAATTTTCATTTTTTATATTTTTAAAATTTTAAAACAGCTTTAATTTTTGATATCTTGAAAATTTTAATTTCAATTGTTTTTTGAAGACTAACAATGTAAGTAAAAGAATTGATCGATTTCACTGCGGGATTTAGATCATCTACATGGAGGTCAATGGGGGAAAGTGTGGTGGTCTGCTCACAACGCAAAGCATTACTAGATTTACATTGACGCCAAGCCGGGAGGTGGTGATGCCAAAGTATCAAAAAGTGAAAGGTATAGCCCGTTATTTACTTGCTCGTGACGGAATTTATTGAAACTGAAGATTGGTGAAAATTAAATTTTTCTGGGCCAACAAAACTTTGCCACGGAAACTGCAATACAAAACCAAAATTATTGACTGAATGTTTCGATAAAATGGGGGTGACGGCGTGCATATTTACACCACTCAGGGCGCGACTATCTTCTTTGCGAGACTTCCTCCTGTCAGACTTTCACACGTATGAAACGTTAAACGTTTCTTATTTTTAACCATCAGCAGTACTAAAAGCATCAGAACAGGAAGGGAAAATCATGACACGTTTTCTCTCTCTCTTCACTGTTCTTGTCACGCGACTTTCTTGGCATGTTTAGAGGATTTCAAATATTCTTATATATTATTAATTTTTAGATAGCCCCCTCATCGCTCTAAATCTACATGTACCCCGTTTCTAGTTTCTCCGTGTTTTTATTGAATGTACAATATTGTTGTGCTATGTGGATTTGAAGCAATAGCGATACGACTGCCTAAGCAGAAGACGGGACAGCGGAAAGAGAGAGACGCGGAATAACGGCGGTGTAACAAGTGGTACGGTCCACCAGTGCATGTAGATAGGGGTTTCCTGTTTTTTGATGGGTAGAGGGGCCCATTTGGGTTATGAGGTTCTTTAGCTAAATGTCGATAGGGAGTTGGCGGTAGTTTGGTGGCGCACAGGCAGGGAGCACGAAGTTGTCGGGCTATATGGCATGGGGCACGTGGGAAGGGGTGTTCTAGCTGTTGTGTAGTGTGGGAGGTGGGAGGTGGGAGCGGAAGAAGAGAAGTTGGGGATGTCAGCAAGCGAGTCGATACAAGGCAGTCGGGGCCGCATGGTTGAAGACGAGGTATATGGATGGCAGACACGCAGGAATCGGCATGATGAGGAGTGGTGCATTGGATGCTGATGATTGGATAGAGGATGACATTTTGGATGTCGGATGGATCTGGGTGTCCATGTGGTATAGGTCTAACTATGTGGTTGCAGTTGTAAGTGATTTGGCGGGGGGCTGAATGGATCGAGGCGGGTACAGAAAGGCATGATGTACTGTGAACAGGAGGTCATGAGAGTTTTCCAGTTTGAATACGGACTGGAGCTGCTTGTGAAAGTCATTCGTGGCGTGTGCATGTGAGTGTAGTAGTATGGGGTGGGCGTGTAGGGTAAGGGAGCCTGTGCGTAGGACGCGGATGACCTGTCAATTCGCTACGGTTACCAAGGCAGTGGACGGGCAGCTATTGGAAAGGTGCAATGATGTAGGGCTATAGTTAGATGTGGTGTTGCTATCGAGGACAGCAGGAGGCATGGGGTAGGTTGAATGGTCGTTTACCGTGCTATAGGCTGCGATGTGCACAGTTGTGGTTTGCAGTTGTTGCAATTGTGCCGTAAAACATTCATTGTAGGCGTCATCATCCGCATAGGCAGTTGTTGCAGCGTAGGCGTCTAACGATGAGACACCAAATGGAGTACATGAATGATCCGCCGACGGAGGGTCTGGATGATGTGTACGTTGGCTGGAGGGCGGGCCTTGTCGGCAGAGCGCGGTGGTGTGCGTCTTTGATTGTAGATGGTGGAGACAAGAGCCTTTCGGATATCGGGGGACTGGAGTGATCGGACAAGGGTTATGACAAGTGCCTTGTCCAACTTGAAAGACAATTAGTGATGTAGATGTGGCAGTGCGAGAGACGATAGACCAGCGGAGCATGCGGAGGGGATCAAGGATGTGGGCGTGGGATATGTCTAGGAACGTCTGGTCACCAGCAGAAAAAGATGTGAGCTCATGGTCAGCCGCTGTATTGATACAGGCAAGAATTCGGCGAAGATAGACCCAATTTGATGCAAAATGGTTTGACAGGTCAGCTGAAAGTATCTCTTCGTGCGCCTCGGTCTGTGCCTGAATGGAGGCTGCAAGATGTCTGGGGATAAGAAGCGTGCAGCTTGTCCCTTCGTGGATGCTTTTGATGGCCACTTCGGGTGCTGGCGCTTCTCATTCCAAAAACGAAAAACATCCGCAGGTGTGATCTGGCAGTCAACGACGGCGGGTTTTAGGACTTTCTCAACGTGGGAGCACATCGCAAACTTCAGATTGGTTTCCGTCGCTATAACCTCCGGATTTGGTGGTATGTCGTAGTTCTTGAGAAGTTGGGGACCAAGCGTACCACCGTGAAGACTTGTTACGGAACTAAGAGTACATCTCCATGGGAGGACGTTTGAGAAATCAGCCCGTAAAATATCCAACGGCTCACTAGTTTGGTCAATTTTCCGGGACGCATGTGGATCGTGGGATCTGTGGTTGCTTGCGAGGCCGCGTTTTCGGCGGATGTGATGGCGCATTGATCGAGAAATTGGGGTGCTTATTTGTCTGTGAGTGTGCCATCAACATGGGGGCACCATCGGTGTCTTGTTGGTTTGCCATTGGGGGCAGTGCGGTGGAAAAGAGACCAAGAGGTTGGCGAGGTTTGTCTGCCAGGATGAGGGACAAGCGGCGATCACGGTTGGTGGTGATTGCAGGGGGGTTTATCTAGTGAGCAGAGGAATTGGCTCATACTCTTAGTAGTCAACTCTATACCACTCCTTGTCCGTGCGGACGCCGAGTGGTCTATGGTTTAATTATGTTTACTGTAATCATACTGGGCTGAAAGCATAGTAGGAAGAGCTGCCTCATGCTATACGACACAATCGTGGATTATTTGATTTGTTGAAACCAAATAATATTTGGTTAAACCATATTATGAATTTGATAGAAATACCTGTTGGGATTGGACTTGATAATACAAGAGTACACCTCTCTAAAATATAGGCGGTACCAGTGCATAGGCGGAATTGTATTGATACACGCCATGTTCATGAATAGACATCATGACAGATATGTGTATCAGTACAAGTAAGATTATTCGTATAATGTATTATGTTAGCTTCCATAAGCTAAAAGGTTAAGCCGCCATCATCATGACTTACGGCTGTACATACGATGATTGAAAAACGGAATCTGAATGTACGTCTCACTCTAGCAGTTCAAGTTTCATAATAAAAGACAACGCAGCAAAGAAAATGAATTTTCGAATTTATCCTCAAAAGATTGAAAGTCTGTATTGACTCTCGAAAAATACATACTACAAAGCCGTACTAAAAGCCTAAATAATCACCTACTTACAAAATGGAGAACAATGACATTTTACAAGGACAAAAATCCTGCTGGAGAATCCTAAGATGATACCAGTTTGGTGAGAAGTTCGATATTTGCAGCTTAAACTTCTACTAGGATTAGTAAAAAAGAAGCTCTACCTTCATCACAATCAAAAATGTAAACAGGTCACGGAAATTGAGCGCAAATAAACTTGCACTGTTTTTAAATAAAATAAAAGGACTAGAAAAGGCTGAAGCAGAAGAAATGGAAGCCAAATATTAGCTATTGACGCACAGTTATCCCATACGTTGTCTCGCACTGCAGAAATTTCAATCTCTAGAGGTGACTGAGAAGTCAGACGAGAACGGCAGTCTATGGATGGAACTAATAGAACAGTGCCAATTTGAACAAAAAGTCAACCTCAGAGAGGTGCATCAGAAGGTGATAAGTATAATGATGAAGACTAGTGAAAGTCACGTGCCGAATCAAGGACGGGCGAATAAACTAACAGAACGGTTAGAGGGAACGGCTTACAAGGTCCACTACGATAACAGACGGAGAATATTTAGAAATGGTTTTTCGGACGTCGATAATGCAATTGTTCGAAAGATGAGCATATCGCGCATGGAACTACGTTACCTTGAACTCCTGGCAAAAATTCTGATAATTACCTCGTGAAGACGTCGGAAACTCTACTGTCCCAGGCAAACTTCTTCGTAAAAGTGGAGCATCTTCTGCTCAACTTAGTACTGTAGAAGGAACAAATGTCAAATTTTGAACAAGCTTCTCACACAAAAGAAAATTCAAGGTAATATGTCACTGGTTCCAGAAATTACGACAGAAGAGGAACCAGTGTCTCAGTAAAACGGAATGGGAACCTCAAACGAGCCCAAACGGGAATGTAAGCACGGAACAAGAACTGGAATGACATTTAGAATTCATGTCAAAACATTTCATTAATAATGAGGAACCAGTAGTGGCTAAATCATGTAAGAATGAATCTTCGATAGCGGATTCATAGTTATATCATCATCATTCGGACAACAAAAACTACAGGAAAACACACGAAAGAATTGTTCTAAAGTAGTTGTAATGACATCCTGATCAGAAGAATTAGATATTGTTTCAAAGGGAGCACATTACGAGTAAGCACAAGTTAAGTCCTTACTCGTAATGGGAAGAAGCATAATATTCGTTGAACAGTTATCCAACAATGCACTGATCAGCCTGAACTTCAAGGGCAAAGGATGTACCATCCTACGTAATAAGAAAGTAATTATGAGCGGAAGAAATTATATTGATAATATTTACAGGGCATGAATCCAAACAGATGAGCACGTTTTACTGGTGAAAACCATTCTGGGAAAAAGTATAATAATAATGCCTTTAAAGAACCAGAGCCAAAATCAGTGAACTAATCAGAGAATAAAGACTACATTTTCAATAATGGTATGCCCGGAACATTAAAATAAATGGCACAACAAAGTAGGGCTTCTGTATGAAAGGGGATTAAAACATCTCAGAAGGTTGAGGTTACTGAAAATGAAGAAAGGAAAATTACACAAACCTCCAAGCTATGTGAGATGTTCCCAGTAAATATCTCATGCAAGTTCATGCAAAAAACTCCCCATACAAAGTGAAATCAGAACTCAAGGAGCATAGGAACTCGTTTATTGGATTATCTGTGGTCTATTCTCAGTTCCTGATGTGAGTAAATAATTATATTTCCAGACATGCATCGGAGATGTTACAAGCCTCACACGTACATTTCTGATGAAAGCTAAATATCAAGCATTGGATTAATGTGAGTAGTATAAATGCTTTATTTTTAATAATAAATGCTGTGAAACACAAACACTTAAAATGGACCAAGCGACGGAATAAAACTCCAGTAATGTCAAGGTGTACCATCTAACCAGTGCAATAACTCATGCGCTCATAGGGACAGCGACTCATGCTCAGATTTATTTGACAGAGAGCATGAACAGAACTCTCACTGAAATTGCACGCACCGTGCTCATTGATGCAGGCCTGACAAAATGCTGGTGGGGCTACACTATACGTTATTGCACGATAATAACAAAGCAGTACATCATTGCCACTTTAAAAAACAAAGCAACTCCTTACCATCGCTTCTTTCATGAAGAAGATGACTAAAAATGTTCAATTCATTTGGTTGTACCTCTTTAATATATATCCTACTCCAAAACCGCGCTGAAATAGACATAATGACAGAGAGGTACGTTGGTACGATTATCAGAAGCAATTTATTCTATAAATATACTGCCATTCCACGCAAAGTATAGTGAAAGCAAGGGATGTGACCTTTATTGAAGAGGATGATGAACAGATCGTCATGTATGAAACAAACACAATAATGTGTATAAATAAGTTAACCATGCAACTTTGGCAAATGAAAATGAAAATACATTTACAACAAAGGGTAGACCCAGGAATCAAAAACGACCAAAATCAAAATTAAAAATTGACTTTATGAACGGACAAAATGTGTCAGCTAAAATTATCAGCAATGAATTAGATCATGACAGTATGAACGATTTTAATAATTTAAATAATGACAACTTGTCAATATTTAAATTATTAGCAATATAGAATGTTGCTAATAATTACGTAGATAACGGAACTATTAATTTAACGAAAAGTGTGACTAGTAATAAAATTAGCATTGAAGCTAGTGGTGGTATAGTTGGAATTGATATCATTGATGATACTGAGTCGACGGATATCAAGAATATTGAAATCAGACAATCAGATGGTTATGCAATTGAATGGTTTGCCAATGATGATATGGTTTCAATTCACGGTAGTAATTAATACAGACCGTGAAACAGTGGGTGATTCACGTGAGGATGCAATGGTAATAGAATAGAATATAAGGAAGAAGAAATTTGGAAACCCAAAAGGGTCAAGAAATAGAGTGAAAACAATCAAAATCACGATTAGGAGACCATAACCGGTTCCAAGTACTGCAACTCAAGTGACGAAAATAACAACGAACGGACTTCAATTTTTGAAGGTGATTGATTAGAAAACGAAGTTACGCATATATTAATAGAAAGTGACGTCACCATGCAAGATGCAGCGTTACGGGAAAGTAAAATAACACGTACTGTAGAAACTCCGGTGACATATAAAAGCCAATTCACCAGGAAATTCCAGTGAATGTCTACAAGCTTTTAATGATGACATGAATTCAATCATTAGAGTAGAAGTATACAAAATGGTAGACAGTCGTACTAACAGGGACAATACTCACACAAAATGGGTGTGCAAGACCGTAAGACTTGCTGGGACCATGGGAATTTAACGAGGTCCAACGCGCATTGGGCAGTCAAAGCTTTTATGAAAACCTATGTGACCGATTATTATCTTACACATTCTTTCGAGTCGAAGATAGCGATGATGACAGCGCTAATATTTCTTACTGTAACAATTGCACTGAAAATGAACCAAATCCATGTTAGTACCGCTTTTATAAATGACGTACTAGATGACTTACTAAAAGTCAAGCGGCTACCAAGATATGAGGAACTCGTACCACATGGAAAGTAGCTGCTGTTGATAAAAGAACTATACAGGTTGAATTAAGCTTCCCGTATGTGGAATCAAACACACAATTAGATTCTCAAAACAAGCTGTGGTATGTAACCCAGTGACGCCAAGCGCTATCTCTATACGCGATACGCCAAATGCAAGTTAAAGATTTTCATAATGATATATGTCGCTGAAATAATATTATTGTATAGGGGAGGTGATACGCTGTAGAAATAAAAAGATGAATTAAAAACGAAATTTGATATGACAGGCTGAGAGGAGGTCAAATCGTTTCTTGGTACAAATGATATTCACCAACCGTAACTAATCTACCTTTGGAAGGCAGTGTATGTAGACATATGGAAAATCAACGAAGGTAAAATTATCGCCAAAGAAGATGCAAAACAATTCGATTTTTCAAAAAGTGAAAACGAGGAAAGAAATATTCCATATGGAGAGCTCGTGTGATGTCTATTATCCCTAGGCATTTCCACGATACCAGAAACATCGTACAATGTTGCTGAACTTGCTCGCTAGCTTCATATCTAACCAGCATAAAGAACATTGGTTGGATCTGAAAGGAGTTCTGACATACATAAATGTTACCAAATGATATGGGTTATTCTACAATAGCAAAAGTGAGTTGCACGCGCTGTAAATATTTGCTGATACACCGTGGACAGATGGTGTGTTAAAAAGGAGACATAAATGTTGGATTATAACTTACCTTGGTGAACATCTAATAGAATGGAGTTCAAACGAGGCTGATATCAGGTTGTCGTCCCCAAACGAGGGCTGATAAATGTTGCTTGATTATTAAAAATACTGAGAAATAAACAAATTGTAAATTGTCAGGATAGAATTTTTTCCATTAGAGCATCTCTAGTTAGCGCCGTGAAAAAGAATTATTTTGCAAAAAAATTCACGCCGTGTCAAAAAGAGTAAAGTAGTTTTTTTCCGAATGTTTTAATTCAAACAGGTACTACCTGTTTGAATTAAAACAATTCGCCAACAATTCCATCGACTTTTCTGGTAGAAAAGTTGGTGGAATTGTTGGTGAATTGTTTGGAAATGTTCACCAAGCTCAACGCGGTGAAATTACACCCCTGAAAATAATAACTATAAAATAAGTATATTGTAATCAGCCAATGGAAAAATCGTAATATGCTACGAGGATCCTCCTTCAACGATGATGTCGACTGAGATTGGAAACAAGCCACCGAAAAAAGTAAACAGAAAGTACAGTAGAACTGTAATAGACATTGATCTGTAGCATTATGTAATTTACAGTGCGAGAAACGAACGAGAAAACCGAATGGTGAGAAGAATGATAATGATTCCACCTGCCATAATTTTTTTCCAGCCGATACTGGTTTCTTCATCTCGTCATCGATTTTACTATTGAAAGTGTGAAGGTTGCAAACGTTTGCCGAAATGCTGTGGTATTATCGACTGCGTGACGTACAGCCTTCTCCTGTGTGCGAAGCGGTTGCATATTGGAACCAAAACGTTAACGAAGCTGACTGTCTTTTTGGTGAAAATAAAGTGATAATACGATTGTATTTGACTGCGTAGCGAAAATAACAAACCAAAAAACGGTTCAAAAGTAAGTATTGCACTAACAATTATAGGAACACAGGTATGTACATGTAACTATGCTGTAGAAAATTCAAATGTTGGAAAAGACTGATATATCACTATGTCACAGGTAATATAATTATCACCGATACGGAATAAAATGATTAGAAGTAGTGAGAATATAAGTCAAACAATCACCTTGATAGATGAAATCCAAAATATGTATGAAGAAAGTAACGATATGGATGGGACCAATATTGAAGAGGGGAAAGAAAGTAGCAGGAATGTGGAAACAAATGCGTGTTTTTGATGGGAAACTGGAGAATATAGACCAGTCGGATGGTATTGGATATATTTCACCTGTTGGATCATGGAGAAAAAAATAAGGACCGTATGGCTAATATGGAACAACCATTGAATGAAAAAGATGAAGAAAGTTACAAAAAACAGAAAACTGCTGTGCCATCTAAAAATAACGTAAGAGATTGTGCGAACAAACTAAAATATGGAAGCCTCTGCTTGTACTACTCTCGTTGTTAGTGCAGCCATTTCGGTTATCCATTTCTAATGACGCAATTCGCATTCCTTCAATCTTACTGAGGCATCGTTATAATTTCGTTGCATGTTAGCAATCGTTTCTTGTAGTCCTTTTTTTCAATTTCCAACTGATTTGTTCTACTCTCCATGAATAACCATATCCTAATTTGATTGAAAAATGCTTCCACACTAGTGTAAAGTACTTTCAGGCATTTAAATTGGAATTCCCTAACATCTGGTTGAAGGATGTAGATCATTCGCTGATACCACCCGTCGTTATCACTATATACATCATCTTGCATTTCCTCGTCTACTACATTCATTTCCCCTTGCGGTACAATGTCCATTGGTGGATGTTCAAGATCCGGTTGAATATAATTCATCTCCACCAAATTATCTACAAAAAACTCTTACCTTATAGGCTTCCATCTACATACGCTGTACATCAGATTTTATTGGTATCACAACAGAAGGAAATATCCGAACGGACCCTACTGTTGCCTTATCGTGAATAATGTAATACTGCCGTTCGTCACGTTTCGGCAGAGTAAATATTTCCCCAGTTTCCCAATTATAATGTGCAAATAGGTTCAAAATTTCCTTCTTCAGCTTGTTCCAGTCTACTTTTCGTGATCTTTCAATTACCAGTAATACTTTTTCAGATCGTAATCTGAATTGTAATACATTTCAATTAGGAACCGATCGGTGCAAAAACTTATCAATATTTCTGGAAGGAGTATCAGTATACCAAGATCGTCACTGGCCGTCGAACAAGGATCAGCTTGTTTAGTAACATCAATTTCGTAACGGCAGAAATGTAGAAAAGAACCAATAAAAAGTTGAACTGCTTCCTTCTTTATAACCTGATGATACATCGCTTGAAGAAGATCGTTTCCATACAGAAATGGATCTATATGATATGCCAGTAACAGAGGTGATTGTGCAGCAACAAGCACAGAAGGTTCCATTGTTTCCACTGCATACGGTACAGGAATTTAATAACGTTGAAGATCGGTTGTTGACATAGAAAACGCACCGATATCATGCCATCCTAACATTATTGTAATGGCAGATGAACTTGAACCTGATGTATTTGAATTCTCCCAACCTTTGTGAGATGTCTCATTCGTCCCTCAAATTCTGCATCCTCTTCCCAACGTTCCCTCTTGTCGAACATGTACCAATTCGGAAGTGGACGAGTAAAAATAGTTGGAACTTCTTCGAAACTTTCCCGCTTCCAAACATCGCTGAATTTCATTAATTTGTTGCACATCCCTTTTCTAATATGCTACATCTTCTGGACACCGTACCCAGATTATGTCTGCAGTTTGAAAGGAAATACACCTCAACGTATTTTCTCCGATATGCGCCCATGTTTTTGCCCAACTCTGTTACCTAGATTCCCTGCCCCTCTGCTATCATCATTAGAATTATTTCCAGTACCGGGTGGAACATCAGTAATAAATTCATACCTCTAACTATCAAACAATCTGTCCCGTTTACATTATGCAAATATACTGGTTTACATTAACTGGGGGTCTGGCCCTTCTTCCTTCTCCAGTACGTTTATAACGATGTTTGGTTATCATATTTGTGTGTACGAGATGGTCAGAACTTCGAGATGTCCGCAATGGATCCGCAAGCGTCACTATTGTAGTAGGACGATACTTCTCCGTTAAAGCATATTCCGTTGGATGCATTTCTGTACTTAGATACGTTGAAGTTACATATGGTCTTTATATGGCTGTGTTATTCATTGCATGGTTGCGTATTCTTGGAATTGATGTTGGAGAATGAACTTGCGGTAAATCAGCCTGTCTACTTTTGTCGTTCCTGTCTGACATGGTTGTTGCTTGTAGTAGATGCGATTTGATAGTAATATAATTGCAACCTTTTGTTCAGTTCTCTCTTTACTTTCAAAAGTAGACTTTGGTTCGATACCTGGGTTGTTAAATACTGATTTTTTTCATTTCAAATTTTTTATCATGACTTGTTTTGTCCTGCTTTATTGTACCATACATATGATTCATTTCTTATTTATCCACATTTCTTCATACATGTAGTCATATCAAATGCTAATAATTTTTATTATTGACCATTATACAGTTTATCATTGAATTTTACGCTTCATAATGTTATTATGCCATTACGAATTCTGTTGTTACAATGCAATAGTTTTGGTATATACTCATTTCTCACGATAACAAAGATCGATTATTTCATTACAAATAGATCGATCATCTCACCGTTAACGGAATGTCTACCCTACTACTGCCCGTAACTCGTAAATTTTTCACCTATTCTAGTTTGAAGTTCTCTTCTCTGCATTTTACTTGATAATTTGTTACGTTGTCGTATGATCTGTCTATATCTTCATGGGTCTTCTGGTCTCTTTTTTACGTGAGAAACATACACGGACAATTGCCTGTCAACGTAACATTGTTCTTCAAATCTACCTCCAACAATATCCGTTCTTTCTCATCCATTAAATGAATTTTACCATTTTCAAGTTCGTCTTCTTCTACACACATATGTCGACCAACATATATTTATTATTTTTTCAAACAGTTTCCTTTCATTTTCCGACTAGTTGAAATTTTTTCCTCTTCCACAAAAACCTCTTTCAATTTGTTGTCCCCATGAATTCCATTCGTCTTTTAGTTTCTACTATGTACCCTGTTCATGATATTATGCATAATCACACAAGCTTCTCCAATTGAATCGCATACATGATCATTTTCATTCCCGACGCTTTGATAAACAAGCCAATACTTCTTCATGGTATATATAAAATCTTTCATAACTTTCCGTACGGTATTATGACTTTCATTATATATGAAACCATTCGGTTTCTCTTCATTTTCTGTGTTTTCAATGAGGACTGGCCATCCTGGATAACTACCATCCACAATAAAATATAAGAAATGACGTGTGATGCCTGTGTATTTCACATTATAACCCTTGTCTAAAAATAGTGTCAAATCCGTACGGAATTTCTGGAAGCAACGGTGAACAGTTAAAGGGTTTAAAGTCTCCAACACCAACATTTGGCAGACTGTACCGACTTCAACAATACTTGTCAAGGTCAACCCAACATTCAAAATTTTTCTACTGTTCACTTCCTTCAATATTAGAACTGGTTACGGTATCACATGTCCTAGGTAGAGATGTTATTTTCAAACAATCAAGAAAGACAATTGAACCAGTAAAGAATTTTTGACCAAATTATTTTTGTATCTTCTCCTTTTCCATATCACACGGTCGTCTGTTCGAGAAATGCTTGCTGTGTAACTCGCCAATGGCACTCCAAAATTGAATTAAACACGAATGAACATCTTCTACTTCCAATTTGGTATACTCTCCCATAACAGCTTTATATCGTCCAGATCTTATTGCTGAAAGTGCACATAGTATACGCTATCTAATGTTGATGTATTTCCATTTCCAGTTCTGGTAGAAGGACCCCATGAATCTGGTCCACTGTTCATGAAGTCGACCTTCAATTTTTTGAAAAGGTATTTCGAGACATTGAACATGTTCTGAAACGTCCAATCGGTGCACAAATCCCTGCTCAATATGTGATTGACTGTTAGTTTCAATATAGAGTTACAACCACTTTCCGTAGAATTATCCAAAGCAGTGTCCCCTTGCATCTCCACCTCTCTATTTTCTTTCTATTCAATTTGGTTTAATACCTTTCTGAGTAATTGTTCTTGTTGTAGTTGAAGTTGAATTATTACGTTCATTATCTTCCGTTTCCAGTTATGTTTCTTCTGTATTGCTTTGAAACCAACATTGGCCGAACAGCTTGCAACATGTGCCTTTGACTCCGCTGTCAAGCCACCATTCGTAGACATTTCACTGATTTTGAAGACAATTTTGTTTTTATGTTCCCTACTTCATGCGGAAAAATTCTTTCAAGATTTACCAAAAATGGAACGACGCTCCACGATATCAAAACTAATTCCCGTTCGTTCCCGAAAAAACAGCAATGTCTTTTTCACGCCCAATTATATTCTTTCTTCTTTCATACACATTTACAGGTAATGTACATGTATCAGCATTTTTTCTGTACACATCCAAATTATCATTGTCACTGCAATGAAATTTCACTTTGCATTTTTATGTTTTCTACATTACACGTATTTTCTTTGCATCGTTCCATCATCTCCGTTCGTAAATACAGTACATTACCTGTCCAGTGATTGGATATAATATTTTTACACATACACATTTCGTTTCTGTGCCCGTACTTTTTTACGATTATAAATTATTTAATATACTATTTCAGGCACACTGTGTTCCACTTTGTTTACAAAAACATTTCTTCCAAAAATTTCGCTGCGCTAACTAGAGATGCTCTAATGCTACATAAACTAGAACCGTTGTCGACATGACATGATAAGATTATTGGAACTGGGAGATTTCCCGAGTTGTGTTGTTGCTGTGTTGTTATTGGCCAGCAGACAGCAGTCCTCCGCTGTATACTGTACTGTACTTAATGATTTCTAACACCGTCAGTGTCTTCGAAAAAGGATGTTGGCTGCCAAGAGGTGAAGTCCCAAATGTAATCTATGTGTCAACTGGGTTTATGGTGCCGAAATGGAGATTTTGGTATGAAATATCCGTAGTAGACTACCTAATGTGCAGTTTGTGCCAAAAATCTGCATATTATCTTAAATGGGGACGGCATGGGCCAAAAATATTTTAATTTCATAAAAGTTTTGAGGAAAATGCGAAGAAAGGATGTGGACTTTGAAAATAAACGAAATAGTATTTATGTGACACACTGTAAAACGTAAAATTTCAATAGAATGTGTAATAAACTAAACTTAAAACTACTGCAGTAGTTTTTAGTAAGACATTACATGAATAACAACGAAGTAAAATGATGAAAAAATCTCACTAAGCTAAAATGGAAAAAATGGAAAATCTGATTTTATAGAAACATTTATTGGAAAGATGCGGGAGAATATATTGTTAATGAAATAAACATTTGAAGTAGGTCCAATCTACCTTGGCTGGTAAAATGTATGTTTTGCGTATTGTAAAAAATACTCACGACCATAGTCCAAGTAGAGTTCTTCACCAACAGTTATGTTCCTTGAAGGAACAATGCCCATAATCCTATAGTTGGAATAGGATGTTGCTGTTTTGTGTTTTGAAAACACTTCCCGTTACACATTTGGTGTTCTTGGTTTTATGTCCCCATTTTGAGCCTTTTGCATGTCCAAATCACCGGGTAAATAACGACTGTCGTTAATGTACCGCATTACACAGAAGTGTGGTGGTACAACCCAAACGGAATGCTGGTCGCCTTTCTCGTCTGTCGCTTTTACGTCAATCTCGGCAGCCCATTTTCAAAAGTCTTTAACCGTTACCTCCATGAGGCCCTCACCATATGTTCTTGCGAGCTGACCTTGTTTACTACACAGACTTGGGTAACCAAGTCTGTGTACACCAGAAATCCGTAGTAGAAACAGATGGGTTTACTAGGTCCGAAAATCCTCTCTGAAAGCACCGAGATCAGATTCGCGATGTCTAATTCTTTATTTTCGTACCGAAACACACAGAGCACCAGCCTCGCAACCAAGAAAGCACCTCAGATCGAAGCTGTGAAACATCGAAACGTACTCCGTACATTGGGATATTGTTACATTCTTGCACTTCTTGGAAATTGCATAGTCGTTGTAGATTGTTCCAAAGTAGTGCAGAATGTAGTCTGGAAAGGTTTGAACAGGAAAAAGGCCACTTGGTG
>JAULBU010035964.1:0-15492 GCA_032358235.1 Odonthalia washingtoniensis
AATTATAAACTTGTGCAAAAAACATGTCTCGAATTGGAAATATGCTCAAAGATCGGACAACAAGGAAGAGGTGCAAACACATTTCTAGGCATCCTCTTCCAACATTCTTAAATGTTAATATTGATGAGGATATATTCATGGAAGTCCTAGAGGGTGTTCAATGTGACCTTAAAGACCACGTTTGAAAATTGGTTAAATCATTGTATGGAACAAAACAAGCCCCACGTTGTTGGAACATCAAGATCGATGGATTCTTGGTACTGGAGCTAAAGTTTTCAAAATGTGACGTTGATGCTTGCTTTTATGTCAAACGAATTGAAAAAGGTTGTTTAATGGTGATTGCTCTTAATGTTGATGACTTGTTGATTGCAGCAAGTGACAGTACAGACGTTGCTTGGATAAAGGAGATGTTCAACGATAGATTTGAGATGAAATATCTGGGAGAAGCAAAGGTATGCCTGGGGCTTGAGATCTTGCGAGACCGGGTGAACCGAACCTTGTTTCTGTCGCAAAAGAATTATGTACTGGAGCGTTTTGGAATGGAGGATAGTAAGGTAGTCCCAACGCCAATGGAGGATGTGAAGAAGCTGAAAGACAAACTGGAGTTCGTTGATGGTGACGTTGACAACCCAGCTAAAAACGTGCCTTACCGTGAAGTCATAGAGTCATTGATGTATTTAATGATTGGGACAGGACCAGATATTTCTTATGCAATTGGTAAACTTTCACAATTCTGTGAGAACCCACAGGAGAAACACTGGACGGCAGTGAAGCGAGTTTTACGCTATATTGGTGAGACTCGTGAGATGGGGATATGTTTTGATGGAGCAGAAGAGTTAGAGGCATTTTGATACAGCGACTCAGACTGGGCTGGCGATGTGAGTGAAAGGAAGTCAACAAGTGGATATATTTTCATGATGAGCGGGTCGGCCGTGAGCTGGTGTTCTCGGAAGCAGAGGGTTGTGGCAACATCCAGCTGTGAAGCTGAATATATCGCTATAAACAGTGCTTGCAAAGAGGCGATATGGTTAAGGAGATTCGTTGCAGTACTACCCGCAGAAAATGGTTCTAATCGTCCTTTGAAGTTACTTTGTGATAGATAGTCAGAGCGGAATTAAGCTTTCAAAGAATGAATCGATCAATCGTCGAAACAAGCATATAGACATCAACTTTCATTTTGCTCGAGATGTCGTGCTTCGTGGGGAAATTTTCCCTGAATACAAAACTACATCTGAAATGTTGGCGGACATGTTGACGAAACCGCTTGGAACGGTAAAATTGGAATATTTCAGGAAGTTGTGTGGCTTTTCTTCAGAGCGTGAATTGACCAGTCAGTGATCAAGGGAGGGTGTTGGAAAATGTGCTCACCTGCCATCTGTGGGATACTGAAAAGTGAAGTTATTTATTTTGGTAATTGAATGACTCAATCGTGTTCTTCAGCTCGCGCTGAGAACATTGGTGAAAATTTTGGGATTGAATAGACAAGTAGTTTCGCAAATATAGAGGATTCAAATAGAAGTCTTGGACACGTCTTTTTGATGTATACATAGTGACACGTGTTTATGGAAAGTTTGGGGGAAATCTGGAAACCTGTCGTACTTGGCATATTTTGGCACTCGCGGCTGCCGTCGTCGTCCACCGGAAGCATCCAAAAATATAATCTAATTTGATTCTGAATGTTATAAATACGAGGCAGATAGCCCAAACGTATGTTATTTTCGAAGTCATCTTGTCTTCGCTCAAGTTCACAACAAATAAAAATATCTTTAATCGTCTCCCCTCTGATCTTTTCAACACGTATGGCTTTGATCCTATGAGATGTCACTTTAATTCGAATTATTATCCTTTTTGCTCCTGCTAGAATCAACTTTAAATGACACGTTTACTCAATAGTCTGATTTTATTTCATAGATTGTATACATATCCGACTCTACGAGTCCGGCGGAGCAAAAATAATAGTTGACATAATTTTCATCGAACCAGATACCCACCTTCAAATACTGATCACGTAGAGGGACGAAATCAATAAAGGAAGAACAGATCTGACCACAAATGCCTAGTCCTGATTAATTATCGCCACTGAGAACAAAAGTTAACCCTATGAAATTATTGCGAGAAATAGTACCTGTTTATTTCCAGTAGAATCGACCAAGACGAATCGTCGTGTCTTTGGTCAAATATTCTCGGAAATAAACTTAACTATATCAGATAATTTGATCACTAGCACACCTGAGTCAGCTACAAAGGAATTGAGTCATCATTTAAGTGAAAAGAATGAATTTTTTTGATTTGGCCTACCAAATAATACAGGTAGCCTCGACTAGCAGCTTCTAGAATGTTCAAACTTTGTATACAGAGAATGAACCCGACGCAGCCGAAGAGCACCAGTATGATCAAGAGTAAATCAGCAAAGTGACCGACAACTTTAGACCGACAAAAAGGGAATACAACGGCGAACCTAAAGGGACTATTCTGGCTTGCCGTATCCGCATGACACCAAACACACCAAGTTTCATACAAAAAAGACTGAATCCTGACACGCCAAGAAGAGAACAAAGGGGATCTGATCAATATACGACCAACATTAAATCATACGAGAAGCCAAATATTAAAAATCTCATCGCACTTGACGATGAAGAGGATATAGTTGAAAGAAATTACGCAAACTTCTGGGACAATTCAAACTAAAATCAAAATAGCAGCAGCCCGAAATAAAAGGCAGAAAACGTTGCCCACCTTCATATTATATTGTAAGAATTATGAAGACATTAGTGGATGTCGATTTAGAAGGGGAAGAATTATGGCTCACTTTTTTGACTTCATGAAAACCCGGAACGTTATTTGCTAGGGAGACGGTCGAACTTATATAATGGACCAGATTCTGTAGAGGCACCCGCTAAGCCGAAGATACTGCAATCAATAAAGCGCGAACCTGAAATTGGTCGTTAGTTATCTACGTATCACTCTGCTGGAATAATATATATTTATTAGTTTTATTTGTCGCGTTTACTGTCAGTCCATTTTCTGTTGATTAGGTCAGATGGGAGATGATAAAGTGGAAACAAACAAAACAAACGTTTATTGGTAAGGTTCGGATCAAAGACTGGATGACTTCAAAAGTTATATCCATCAAGGCCGGCTGCCTCATATTTATACCACTGAAAAGCACAATAGAATAACATTTTCGATTCTTCCAGAAGACGGCGGCGACGGCGGCGACGGTGAGTGCCAAATATGCCAAATATGACATGTGTCATAATTGCCTCAAACTTTCAAGAAACATGTGGCACAATGTGTACAACATGCACACTTGTATATTTTACACGTGTCCAATATCAAAATTTGAACTCTCCGTATCTCCAAAACTAGCGGTCCGTCAGATCCCAAATTTTGACCATTATTCTCATCATGACCTGCAGAACACGATGAAGCTCCTGAAAAACAATAATGAACATATTCAATTTTCACCATCATACAGACTCAGATGATCAAATTTTCGACATTTTCGCAGTCTACAGAGGCGGTAAATTGATTCTGAATCCTGTCTCGATTGAGTAACTTCACGAATCCAGAGTCTAATACACGTCGGATGTCTTTCTTAACTATGAGTTCACAGATGACAGGATACGGGCACGTGTATGGAGCGTAGGGTCTGGTGCTTGTGTTGATGATTGGTTAAACTCAATTTCGATGCTTATTTGTCTACTCGCATTTGTCTGTGTTTCTCGAACTCAATTCATACATTCAAATGGTGTAGTTTTGGGGTGTAGTAAATATGTACTGGGCCATGCAAATTTTGAAAGGCCGTGTAGGTTACATAACAAAAGTTTCAGTGTCTGAATTGTTACGAATGGTAACTAAAGAAAATATCTACCAAATTTGAAGATAAATTTTATGGGCCGGTAACTGCGGTGTCCACGTACTGTAGTTTTTATTGTATGAGTCATACAAATTTTCTTACGGACGGTGGAAAATGGATCGATGTAATATTGCAAAAAGATTTCAAACCCTGGGCATTTCTATGTATGTGTACTGCGAAAACGTACACATAATGTGTAAGAAGGTGAAAGAATACTTTTTAAAATAATTCAAAAAGTGTGGTTTTAAATGGAAGTCACATTGACTGTTCAGTTCGTATGGTGAATGTAACACCAAAGGTGTAACCCAATTTTCCATCTATTTACTGCATATAATCGTGAATGGTGGATCCAAAAATCATTGTTCAACAACAATACCATAAAAGTTGAAACAAGTAAGCAACATGAATCTGCTAGAGTTAACAATCAGTTATTGTCTGAAAATGAGCCCTGACAAATCGTAGTGGAGCAAGACAATCTGCGCAAAACGTTACGTGGTCATCACTGAAAAATTCAGAGCCATTGAAAACGAAAAGAGTTGGCTTTATTCGTGGAGAGGATGATTTGAAGATGACCGTGGTGGACCATGTTCACTGATATCTGACGAAAGGCGTGGAAGAGCCCCAGAAAGAAAAAGGGGTACCATTCGTGGTAGTCGAGGTAAGACAAGTGGTGGTACTGTGGGGATGATAAGCATTGGTCCGAACGAAGCTTCATCTAATAGTGAAGTGGTTGCAGATCGTAAAAGCTGTAATTTAAATTTCAGAACAGACCGTGATGTGATTGTAAATAATCCGGCTATTCGTGGAAATCGTGAAAATGTGGATAGTCTCATTTAAGAAGTAGGATCCGTTGAAGTAGTAGAAGTTAACATAGAAGAATTCCGAAGGCTGAAAGAAGAGCTTTGCCGACTGAAATCCGATAAATAAAAACTTTTTGTACTGATGAATGAGTACAAGGTAGAAGCGAATGAAAAAGCACGAGAACAATTGAATAAATAAATTTCAATAAAGTCTCTGCAATTGAGGGTTTCGAACCTTGATCAGAAAAATATTGATAATAAAGGAATGGTGCAAAGTTTAAAAATTGTAAACCGGGGAATATTAAAACATTTCTTAAAACAACAAAAGTCGTGGAAATTACGTGGATAGGCTGATAAAGCAAGCACTGACGAAGTACATGTGAACTGAACTAGCGGTTGAACAGAGAGTGAAGAAGTGGGATGTAGGAAAACGTATGAATTTGACTCCTATCGGGATCGAAACGTCAGGAACAGGACGAATATAGTGGATATTATAATAGAGAATAGAATTGAACGGTTGGACTGTTCAATGATGGTACCAACGCCCTTCACGCATTTTTGCAGCGGAAATAACATATACGCCCCCTCCATGAACTGCGAAAAAGACATTATATGTTCTTTGCTTCGAGCTGAAGTAAAATCTGATGAAGGCGTAAATATCTATTTGCCGGAGGCATTGAGAAATGAAGTTGTAAAATATTACTGCTATTAAGTACATTCGGAGCCGTATGAGACAGTAGTTATCTGATTTCTGTAGTGGAAGGAAAAGATCGGCAAAAATAGATGTTTTTATTGAGATACTTCACAAATACGGCACTGTAATCCACCTTGCTACTGTCATTAACTAGATAACCATTGTATGCTCACAAGTCTAGTAGTCGGGAAACTGTAATGTTGCACACGTGTCATTATAGAACGTTCTGGAGCTCTTGAGTAATCGCTTACCATTACTTTGACAAAATGTAGTGGTTGCTACAACACCAGTCATGGCAGACAGAACTGTATAAATAGTTCTGTCTTGGCCATCGATCATTAAAATAAACAAAGTCAACCAGCATTCAATCCAATAGAATCAATTCAGTTCTATCGCAACAACATCGCTTTTTTCACTTCAGGTTATGAGCCTAGACGTGAAAATATTAAATTTTTGATTTCCGAATCCGTCAAAGCCACAATCAATCATCAATTCCTTTCAAGTAACTGTCATCTGCGGTTCGAACAAAGTTCTCTGGTTCTTCGCATAATCCGTGAAGTCTCTTCAATTCGATACTCATACTTACGTATATTTTATTAGCACAACCGTTTCGTTATGGATTGAATCAAAAAAACGAACCTCCCATTCTTCAATTTCATCCATCAGCACACCAAAAGAAGCGTATCAACTCTGCCTTTAACGTGCAATATCAAAGTTTTCAATTCACTCATATATTTCCACGTATTATCAAAAAGTCACCCTTTTCTCTTTTTTTTACAGTGGACGTGCAATCAGGTACCAAGGTAAACGCATTGAAAAGAAGGAATTTCTCCACCGCATCATCCGTCAAGTCTCTTTAACTTGATACTCATCCGTTAAGTTTAATCAATCTGGATATCACGTCTTTTATCCGTTCAAAACTGTCATAATAATATAATTATCACAAAAAAGGCACTTCCCATTCAATTTCATCCATCAGCACACCAAAGCAAGCGTATCAACTCTGCCTTTAACGTGCAACATTAACTTTTCCAATGCCCTCATACCTTTCTTCGTATTATCAATAAGTCACATACAGTGGACTTGCATGTAACGTACTAAGTTGAACGCATTCAACTGAAGAAATTTTTCGATAAAATTCTTTGTTCTTTTCAATGGATTCTGAAAGCACAACTATGAAAATTGAGAAGCTCACAAATGCGAATTACTACGCATGGAAACAAAATATTACTTCTCTTCTCGCCCTGAACGATGTTGATGAATTCATCCAACAAGAATCGCCATCTAAAGATGCAGAAGGATTCGAAACTTAAAAAAAGAAGGACAAGAAGGTTGTGCATTAAACGGTCTTTCCTTATCTGTTGAACTCTTGGAAAATGTTCGTGAGTCTAAAACAGCAAAAGGAATGTGGGACATGATTTTTAACGTGTTTCAGCGTCACACACTTCTTAACAAACTGGCTGCTCGGAGAAAATTGTATACGGCCCCCATAAGGTAGGGGGAGAGTATACTCCAATTTTCAAATCGCATCCGTCAACTCGCGGCCACTCTCAAATCAATGAAAGTGGATCTTGATGATAAAGAACAGGCCATGGCACTTCTCAACGGGCTACCAGAACCATACGATGCCCTCATCAGCGCATTAGATGCTGTTGGTACGGAAGAAACCTCAATAAAATTTGACGCTGTCAAGGTCCGCGTGATGCAAGACGAGCAACGTATGTCAATGGGAGCTACAGAAATGATGCAAAAGACAGAATCCTCTGCATTGATATCTACCTAAAACGTTCATAATTCTTTTGAGTCCAATTCACAGTTACGTCCTACATGTAATCACTGTAGAAAGATAGGACACGTCGAACAAAAGTGTTGGAAGAAATATCCACATTTGAACCCCCACAAGACGGACAAGTCGGAACACCGCACTGAATTCATCGCTGATAACGAGGAAGAAGATTCTTTCGTATGCCTCATGACAAAATATCAAAAAACTGTACCTGAAAAATCAGCACAATGGTGTATTGACTCAGGTTGCAGTAATCACATGTCGTTTGATCGGTCTTCTTTCTCAAATTACTCAGATTCCATACAATCGAAAGTTGAACTTGGAAACCAAGCTATTTCAAGAGTTGTGGAAAAGGGGGATGTAATATTGCAGATAAATATTGATGGAAAACTTCGCCAGTGCAAGTTACAGGACGTTCTTCATGTACCAGATCTAGGATACCAATTGTTTTCAGTGCCGACTTTGGATAACAAATCACTCGCAACTACTTTCCAGTCACGTCGATGCCTAATCGAACAAAGAAATGTCTTAATTGCCACTGGGACAATGGATGGAAATCTGTACAAACTTGACACTGTCCGCAGTCAAGAAGGAAATAAGATGGCTCTTGTAGCAAGCAATCAATTATGGCACGAACGTATGGCACATGTACGCCTGTCTGCAATTAAACAGATGAAAGCTACCGATACAGTAAAAGGTTTAGATATCGACCCCTCTGTGAGTGGAAGTTTTCAAAGCACAGGATGAGTTATTGGAAAAAGTCATCGTTCCCCCATACCAAAAACCAGTGAATCAAGATCAAGTCATGCACTAACTTTGGTCCACTCAGACGTTAACGGACCGATGGAAATTGAATCTATGGGTGGGTCTAGATATTTCATTACTTTCATTGATGACTACTCCAAGTGGACTGCTGCATATTCGATGAAACATAAGTCTGAGTCTTTCAAGTGCTTCAAGAAGTTCAAGAATTACGCAGAGACCCATACAACCGGTGAAAAGATTTCAAAAACAAACGTGATCGGTCAAAAGAACAAAAAGACGACAAAATTAAAATCAATTCGGACTGATAATGGTGGTGAACATATTTCAAACGAATTCAAGAACTATCTGGAAGAAAATAAAATCAAACATCAGCTCACTGTAGCTTACACCCCCAAAAAACGGTGTCACTGAAAGAGTGAACCGTACTCTCCTCGATTTAGTAAGATCGATGATGCATAGCAAAGGAATTGAGAGGAAGTTCTGGTCCGAAGTTCTCTAAACAGCAGTATATATTCGGAATAGGGTCACTGCTCGTTCTCTTCCAAAGAACATCACCCCTCATCATCTTTGGATGGGATCGGCTCCGAATATATCACACCTCCACGTATTTGGCTGTAAATGTTGGTACGTAAATCCAAAGAACAAACTGAGAAAACTAGACGTCCGAGCAAACGAGGCCATGGTGGTCGGATATTCATCACAGAGCAAGGCCTATAAACTATGGGACGAAAATTCCTGGCAATTCATCATATCAAGGGATGTCACCTTCAATGAATCCTGTAATTGACGGGAAAGTGATACGAAAATTTCAAAAACATACGTCATTCATGATTTTAATGACTCCGCCGATGATCTGGGCATGACCGAGGATTGCCACGCGGAAAGTGATTCTGAACAGACAGGTAACGACACAGACAACGTTAGTGACCAAGATGGAGCGAGCAAACCCGTCGATGACACTGACAACTTGGAAAATACGAATGAGTCTGATACACGAAGGTCAAAACGAACATCAAAGCCTCCAGGACAATGGTGGAAAACAGCTTCGACAGGCCCATACTCGAACGAGTCGGTCCTAAACATACATGTACTAGCGGTAAGAATAATACCTCAATCTTACAAGGAAGCAATCGCTTTCGAAAATGTTCACTTCTGCATGCCGGGTATTGAACCCGAACATGACTGTCTAGTTCCAAACAAGACATGGACATATGTTAAACGAGAACCGAGTATGCATGTACTTCCAAGCAAATACGTTTTCAAAATTATAGATGGAAATCCAAAAGTTCGTATGATTTGCCTAGGGTGTCGCCAAATCTATGGATTAGACTATATGGATAATTTCGCCCTAGTTGTTAAGATGACAACTGTTAGAATCATACTAGCACTCGTCGCTCAACATGATCTTGAATGCGAACAGATGGACGTTGTGACTGCATTTTTAATTGGAGACCTTGACGAAGATATATTCATTGAAATACCGGAAGGATTTACCAGCAAGAATAATAAAGGAGAAAATATCGTATGCAGGTTAGTAAAGGCCCTCTACGGTTTGAAGCAAGCACCAAAGCAGTGGTACCAAAAGATTCATTCGTTTCTCGTAGATGAACTTGGCTTCAACGTCAGCGAAAATGATCCATGCCTCTACATTCGACACCAATCTTCTGGAATAATCATTATTACCCTATATGTAGACGACCTTCTCATCGTTGGAAGCAAGAAGGAAGAAATTGACGAACTGAAAACAGAATTCAAAAAGCGGTTTGAGATGAAGGATCTTGGAGTCGCAAATGTTATGCTTGGTCTCGAGATCAAGCGTGATCGTGCGAACTGGAAGCTATTTCTCAACCAAAAGGCTTCCACCGAAACTGCTCTTGGTAGATTCAGTATGGAAAGAAGTAAACCTGTTAACACACCAATGATAAGATCGAAAACGACATCCCGATGAAATATGAGCCGTGCTTGATGGGAAACAAAATGTGAATACACCGTATCATGAGGCAATTGGAAACCTAATGTATCCTATGGTTGGTACACGACCAGACATCGCATTCGCTGTTGGATTTCTCTCCCAACACCTAGACAACCCAAGTTACGATCATTGGATAGCTGTTAAACGAATATGTCGATACCTCAGTGGTACACGGGACTACGGAATTACGTTTGATGGGTCACTCGGATTCCAAGTAAAAGGTTATTCAGATTCCGATTAGGCAAGATGCCCTACATCTAGGAAATCTACTAGTGCATACATCTTCTCTATTTGCGGTGGAGCGGTCCGTTGGAAATCCAAAAAGCAAACCGTAGTCGCCACCTCCACATGTGAAGCAGAATACATTTCTTCATGTTTCGCCGCAAAGGAATCGTTTGGATTTCTCGGCTTATCCGGGATGTCCTGAATCAAAGGGAAGCAATCCCAATATCGTTACGCATGGATATCATCGGGTCCATATACTCTGCTAGAAGCTCTTCTCTAAATCATAGAAACAAGCACATCGAACTGAAGTATCACTACGTCCGGGACTGCGTCGCTAAAAGGAAACTATTTCTGGAATATTGCTCGTCGGAAAATCAAGTTTCTGATTCATTAACAAAGCCACTGGAACATATCAAACACATGAAGCATACTAAATTGCAAGGACTTGGATCCTGCAACTTCTAACCCACTTGCTCTAGGGGGAGTGTTGAGATACTTCACAAATACGGTACTGTAATCCACCTTGCTACTGTCATTAACTAGATTACCCTTGTATGCCTACAAGTCAAGTAGTCAGGAAACTGTAATGTTGCACACGTGTCATTCTAAAACGTGCTGGACCTCTTGAGTAATTTCTTACCATTACTTTGACAAAATGTAGTGGTTGCTACAACACCAGCCATGGCAGACAGAACTGTATGAATAGTTCTGTTTTGGCCATCGATCATTAAAATAAACAAATTCAACCAGCATTCAATTCAATAAAATTAATTCAGTTCTATTGCAACAACATTGCAATTTTCACTTCAGAGGTTGGCGGAGGTAGGAAACGTAAAAGGATTGAAACAACAAATAATAACAATAAAGGGGCCTAATACGATGGTGTACACCGTATCCAAAATACAGGAAATGACTGTGTAAGGGAAGCATACACCCAGCCGGACCAAACTGGACACGAGCAAACTGGACCCGTATCACTCGACCCATTTCAATTGTGCACTTACAATACAGTAAGTATCACCGCCGTTGATTTTTCAATTGACAAGTGTGAAAAAATTCCAATCGAATCCAAATCCTAGTTTGGAATAGTATACGTACCTACCTTTTAAGAAACAGGAATACCAATAAAGGAGGTAGATATTCTACATTATTCAGATTACCAACTAGAATCAGTATATTACCGACAGTAAGATTTGATTTCAAAATGGTACAAAATATTTTGGAAAAACCAAAATGGTGTGATTTTGGTCCCCAATAGAATTATGGGATGCCAAAAGGAATCAAAAAAGTTTTGATAGAGGGCAAATATCAAAAGGGCGATATCTTTTGTTTTGGTTTCTCATAAATGTTTTGGTTTATTTCGGAAACATGAATAGGTCTTAGAAATTTTTTTTATATTTTTATAAAGATAAAAAGATTGGTGTTCACAATGTTTTTGGGCAAATTTTGGGACGCAGTTGGCAAATCAGACATGGCAATCACGGTAATTTTAAAATTTTAAAATTTTTGGGGATTTTCAGAAGGTTTTTAGGGAATTCAATATTAGTAATATAGTAGTAGTACATTTGGATGCCGAGATCGATGATTAATATGGGCCGCGCCGATTAGATATTTCATTCGAGCAAACAAAATGCCGTCATTGAACGAATGTGATTCAATTTACCAGTTCAACTTCTATCATTCATCGTGCACATTCCAATCAATGTGAGAACATGGCCCTCAATTCCATTATAATCATGAGCATGGTGGTAGGTCAGTTGACCACCTGCGGGCTGGGAAAAGGATGAAACGCCGTAGTACTAAATATATACCTATTTCGCACACTATGATTGTCAATGGTAGGAGGTTGCCTATCGACAGGGTGACAGATCAAATATGAAATGATCCTAGGAGTGAACTGGATGAAAATGAAGACTCGTTCATCTATGCAATAGCTCCAGATCTATATGTGGATATGATAGCAGGTGAAGATATTTTAGCTATGTGAGCGGATCATAATCATGTAAGCGGAATGTCGGAGCTGGTAGATATGTTCCTGTGATTGCGCCTCTCGAATAGTGATGAGATGTGCAAATCTGTTTTATCTACACTGAAGAAGAATGTACAAAGATTACTTGATTTCAATTCAAAATTGAAAAACATGGAAAGCACCAAAACACACAAGAGAAACGAGACATTGAAAGATATTTCGGTACGTGAATCGGAGAGTTATGTATCGGAGGATGATGTTCGTGTTCGGTTATATTTAGTATAGCATGATCACTACTCAACAAGTATACAATACTGATATGAAATGAAATGAGACCCTACGGTGTCAGGAGATTGTGAAAACATTTGAAAGAAAACGGTACTTTTGATATTATAAAACTTTGCCATTTGATCCTTTTGTGAAAGAAGCAAGGAAAGAAAAACGATCCAAAAGCAACCAAGAAACAGAGAAAGAATTAAATAAATAGAGAACCAAAAGAAAATCAATAATAATCGAAAAATGAAAACAAGAAACCAAAACAACACATAGAAGAAAGAATGAATCAAATAAATATGACGTCCACATTTTATCAACATTGTTGCTGGCAATTTCATCATCTTCCATATCCAACCCGTGAAATCTCGACTTTTTTCTTCATTGTCTGGGGTTATCATCATATTCTTCTACATTACTTTCGTTGTGGACATCCAATAAGCTATCTTCTACTATAACTTCCACAGGTTTTCGTAAATCCATTTTTGCTTAATGTAGCAATCTACTACGTTTCCCAGAATTTTTTGATACGAATTTTTCAAATGAGTTCTGCGTTAAATATATGTGGTAATGGCCTTTAGCAGGGTTTTGAAAACACCGCCTGTGTTTTCGACTATAGTTGTAAAGTCTCTGTTTTATCGAACCTTCCGTCCCCATATTTAGTTCTAAATCAAGCTGTTCTGTATAATTACGCAAAGAATCTTCAAATGCATTGATGCATGTCCTAATACATTGTGCAACAACCAAAGGCATTAACTCCATCGAAACTCTTTTCACCTGTATTGGAATTGTTCCGCCCCTTTTAGACTATTTTGGTGATGGTTCAACTGCATCTTCATTCTTATCACCCGTTGGCGCACCGTTTGTAGTATTATCTTGACACTGTTCATCATCATCTCCAGCTTCATGTTCAGATTTGAAATAATCTACTGTACTTGTGATAATTAAATCTAATCGAATTAAACACATGATACTACATGCATCTCTACCTGTAGAGCCACATTTTTGAAACGCATGCAGATGAATTTGATTTTGCAACGTTATTAAATAAAACATCCTCCGAACCTTGAGGCAAATTTCTTACGATGCTTCCTTTGCAACTTTCCTAGCATATTACGTCATACTCAGATGACCGCCAAAATGCCATATCCCGATCACCATCGTAGAGAACTTTATTTAGCCTGTTGTATACCTCTTTTTTTTGTTTAGTTTTTCTACTGGCATCACATGGACCGTCCGGATTTCTCGGGGCTATAATGTCTCTGAAACCAAGAGAACTTAGAAAAACTTCTTTGACTCTTTGCTTACGAGTGCCAACCGTCTGTCCACATACTATGACAAATCTTTTCAAAAGTTCTACACTTGTCGATGCGCATTCGTAAATACATTTCACAAGATCTTCAGAAGGGGAGACTATACGTTTTGACGAGTGAAATTAATTGCGGCTTCTCCAACAAAGTTGGAAACACTTTTTTTGTTCGAAGTGAAAATTGCTCCGTTCATCACCAACTCCATAGGACATATTGGAACATAAATACCATGTACATATATGCTTCGATCCTCTTTACATTCAAATTCCCATAAAGGATGGCCAAGGGGATGACGTCTCGTACCATTTTTGAAGTGCTTTTAGGATGTATATACTGTGAAACAACTCCCTCTCCAGTCGCCTACTTTTAAGTCGCCGTCATCACCGTCAATTAGAAACCTGTTCGGAGGCCACGGAATTTCTCCGTGCATATCGGAACTCCAGACCTCAATAACATTGCATATATATTGATGAACCGATGGTGTCATCTTGTTCATGTACTGAGCGACATAGTCAATAACAGAAGAAGGGAATCTTTTCCCGTGATGTTCCATCTTCATCGCTAATAGTGGAGATGACGTTCCTGGTTTTAATTGGGTTCATTTACCTCCTTTTGAACTGGATGCGGAAGAAGTTATGACGCTTTCTACCACTTCAAATTGTAATTGCATTAATCTTCTCTCCTCAACAAGACGTGCACATTTTTACTCGTACAATTTTACAGCACCGCTTAGACGGATGCACAAATACATTTTTTCTCCATAATCTGTTTTCAAAGAATTTAATATACTGACAGTCACAACCATCGTATCCTCTTCATCTTCAACTGCAATATGTTTCTCAAATGAAGTGTTGTTCGCCGGCCGTGGTACCCTTAGTCATTTATCCCTCCCATGCTCTCTTTCTGTCATCACTCTAGGACTAACCATCCTAGATCTACTGTCATTATCAACACCACCAGGCCTGTCTTCGTTAGTATCATTTATAATTGGAATCAGATAATTGACTGAAGCTTTTATTTCAAGTTCATGATTAGCTGTTGTTTCATCACCATCATCGCCATAGTCTCGTCCTCTAGTTTTCCTACCACACCCTCTTTCTCTCATGAATCTAGGACTAACCATCCTAGAACTACTGTCATTACAAACACAACCAGATCTGTCTTCGTAATCATCATTAGTCATTGGGATCGGTGTACTTCATTTAGAAGACAACACCACCCGTACTCGGGAAGACTTTCGGAGACCTATACAAGTAGATATTACACCTTTTCATGATGATTTAGACCATCTCATTCGAAACCATTTGAAGAATCTCATTTTGATCTTGATCATCGCTTACAACTGGTTCAGAATCTGTTCTGAAATCCTCCCCCAAACCAATACCTTGGGACACAACGTTGGGAGCAGTAATCTGTGCTTGTTGAAAAAGTTTCGGTAACTAATTATCTCCTCCGGATGAATTTTTCTCAGGGCTGGAAGTAGAACATGTTATTCTGTCACTATTTCTCTTCGATTTTCGCCTGGTTACCGTTTTGCCTGCAGTCAGTGTGATGGAACCCTCAGTTCTTGTCGGGGACATTTTTACTTTGAAAAGAGAAAGACGACTTCAGCGCTTCGAGCAGCTGTGTGACGAACAGTTGTTGAAAATATGATCACTTGCGTCTGTAGGATGGTGAAAAATGAATTTGCTCATTCTCTGTGATAAATGCCTCCATCGTGATCTACGAATCGAGCTGAGAAGATTGGTGAAAATTTGGAGTGAAACACCCTGCTGGTTTCGGAGATACAGTGAAATCAAATATGAGTACTGGACAGGTGTACGAACAACACGTGTATGA
>JAULBU010035975.1:0-15492 GCA_032358235.1 Odonthalia washingtoniensis
TGCACCTATTTGCATCGAGCAAACAAGCTCGCCCTCAGGTGGATGCGGGCCTTGACTACGCCGGGGCAGTTCGTCCGTGGCGCCATTTTCACTGCCGCATCTTTGTTTTGGGGAATGAATGCCTATTTCCAATCTGGAGTAGTTTTCGGGTGGCGTAAACATAAACCAGGCCATGCGAATTTTGGGGGTCCGTGTAGTGTACATAGACAAGACTACAATGGATGAACTGTTACCAATGGTAACTACAGACAAAATCCACGCAATTTGAAGAAAAAATGAATAAGCCATGAACTTTTGGCATGAAGATTATGTAGAATTTAATGTATTAGACATACAAATTTACTTACTGACGATGGAAAATGAATGAGAGAAATAGTCCGGGGCCTTTTCCACGTGTCGAAAGATCACACGAATGTGTAATTCAAAATATCTTTCAAACAACGGACATTTTACGGTATGTTTACTATATAAAAATCTACAAACTTTGTAGTGGAAAATGGATGAGCCGTGCAAAACTTCCAAGAAAATTTGAAAAATATAATATATGTAATCTAGGCCCGCGAGTCTACATTTTGTATGAGAGAGTGAATTAATACTTCATAAAATCCTACGAAAAATGTAGTTATTTTTGAATGTCACATTAACCTATTCTTTCCGTCTTTGAATGTAAAAGAGTAGGGGTACTACAATTTTACATACAGTTTTTGAATGGAAACGTGAATGGTGAATCCAGAAATAATTCATTTGATGCACGGGAATGTGGATGTGTAGTGGCCGTTTTCAGTTGTATATATGTGATATATATGTTTAATGACGGTATATGCGATTGTTATATGGGGTATATGCGATATACATTGCAATTCGTGTATACTAATCACCGTATACATGATGTATTTAATTTTAATAATAATAACGATATAATACAATAGGAATATGAATTTAGAAATGAAATGAAAAATAACATGTGGTTATAAATGGGGTAAAGAGTGAAATATTGAAATATTGAACATTCCGATAAATAAAAAGAAACAGAGAAATCAGAATATCGCAAAAAAAAGAAAAAACACGCCAAAATCAACTGGAAAAGCCCACTGAAACCATTACTCAATAGTCACATGTCCATATCATAGACATGATGTCTTTGTTCCATCTTCTGACATATGAAAAAGACATAAATAATAATATAAATCGATACAATGTTAGTAAATTGTATATGGAAATGACACAATAATGTAATGTGAATATGAAAGTTGATATGGTTACGAACCTGTACGGAAGACGGAGTATGTAAAGGAACGGAACTAATTTAATTGTAAACGGAAATCGCAACAACCAAGCATAGAAAAGAAAAGTTAGTAATTTGTAATGATGGAATAAAAACTGTACAATTAGCGAGAGAGTAGATATTTATACGTACATCCACGGGGATTTTATTTGATCGCATAGTTGTTGTCGCGATGGAACATGACAGGTCTGAGTCGCTGTGGAGCATTGATGAAGAAATGTCATTCGGCGCCAATGATCGCTCTTTGATAAGGTGTTGATAAAAATGGTCGAATGAACTGTGTCGGAGGGGAGGATGAGGGAATGCGAATTTTTCAGAAAAGTGGAGAGAAATTCTTTAAATTGGCCCAAACTACAAGAATTTACGGAAAATTCTATATCAGAAAATGGTACGAAAAGGACTTTTTGGTGCCAAAGTCATTGGTTGAAAATTTTAATTTTAATTTAGTAGAAATGTGTTTCGAAATGTCCCAAAAAGAAAACGATGAAACGCCAGAAGGCACAGTACAGGAAATAGAAATTAAAACCAAATTCCGAAATAGATTTTAATCCACATATAAAAATGTGAACTGTATCGGCAAAATTTTCTGTGATGTGTCGGTGACCACGGAGGTAGGCGGGACAATGATGATTGTTGGAATAATCCTTAATTAGTGTGGCTGGAAGTACTGAGAATGATTCTACGGAAGCATGGTATGCTAAATATAGAAACATGTTAATGTATGAAGGAGCATCTGAAATATTTACCGCGTTTACGAAATAATATTTGAGACCTATACTTATAATTTAAAAATATCATAGCTTGTATAGTATGGCAGAACTGAATGAGATTCCTTCTGTTCTGACCGAGCTGTTTCAATAAGGCAAAATCAACATAAAACATTTTGTATCGTCATGGATTCATCGAATTGCAGAAAACACGGGTGGGAACAGGCGGCTGTTAGTGGTGATAACAGTAATGGTTATGACCTGTCCTCATCTAAACTTGGACAGGAAATTGGAAAAAGTAAATCTGGAGTGTTGAACAAATCATTGGCTGCATCTCTAAGTATACTGGAAACTCATGTCGGGAGTAAGGATGTCGAAAAGGTTATTAAGATAATTTGTGACCCTGAATTTGATGCAAGATTATTCTCAAAGAAAGTTCCATCTGTTGATGACTGCCACAAGATATTGGATTACATAGTGAGAATATGACGCAATGAAACCGAATTGTGCACTAGAATAATTTAGGATTGTGGTTGGTGATCTGGAAAATTTTATGTGTTCATTTTTGTTTTCGTTTGTTTCATTTTATTTTTTATTGTATTTTGAACATAATAAACTCAATTATTTTAAAAAAGATGTCACAATTTCGATGCGTAATTGAAATTATAATCCCTTTTTATCTAAGTAAGTAAATTTTCTTTTAAATGGTAAATGCTCATAAGACAAAATTTATTTAAATGAGACACATTGATTACACTAACATTTTAATTTTTAATGGACAATAGGTCAAAGTTCAAAATGCTACCGACGTATTGAACCGTGTGGTCAACAGAATATTTTGTAAGCGGTAAAGGAGATTGAGACAACTTAAATACGATGACGCTTTCATTTCTGAAGACTGTTGTTAAAATATCATTACCTGGAAGAACTCTGACCTTTTCTTTCTGGAGTGCTTTGATTACTTGGAGAAGAACCAGATTCCAACAGATGACACGGCAATGTGATTTGATTACGCACGGGAAGATCTTTTAGTTCTTTATTTTTCCTATCTATCTTCTCTTTTTCCGCTTTAACCTGTCTGCTTCATTCTCATCCTTGCCTGATCTGCGCCCGTTGAATAGCGCGTTTTTGGATTATCTTTTACGGAGATGGTGGATCGAATAGTGTACACACCGTCATTTCTCTGATGAAATGGAAATTAAAATTTTCACTCGGACCATACGCAGTGAATGAGTGAGACCCAATTTTGAGCTTGCAAACCAAGACAGTCGGTGCATGATTTACTTTTCCAATGTGTGGAATATCTGGATCGGTAATAATGTAATAGCGGATTCCAATTGTCGCATACAGTTTCGGTTTCTTTATACTTGAAGGTTACAAACAGTACAAGGACCACAACCATTGTGACCCTTGAGATCCATGACTTCTGCTGCAGCAGGGTAATCTCCTGTGAAACCAACAACATCAATGAAGCAACATACATTCTGTCCATAAGGATCTATACAAGCTATCCCTTCAGTCAATCATTTAACTAAGCCCTCAGATATCTGGTGAAATACTTGATTTGTACTAGATGAAGAAGAGCTTAAAGATATCACACGATTTGAAGACCAAAGTTTCTTTGAAGAATAATTTAAACATACATGCTTCATATATAAGCCACCAAAAGACTTGTTATTGTATAAATATTTACCTTCCGAAAATCCATCAGCATAAAGCGTCATCCTATATATGAGAAACTTCGTACCGTTGATTAGGAAACCAATCCTTCCCGAACCACCTGAATCGTCATGAGAAACTTTTCTGTTCAATTGTTGGACCATTTATGGATTTTTCGTCATTATTTCTGTTTAAATCGTAAAGCACCTGGTAAGATTCTCATCGTCCTCTTCTTTTGAAATCCAAATCAAGCTTTGAACAGGAAAATCACTTTTCACTGTCCAAAACGAAGAGATTAGAATAAAAGCTGTTTTAGTCGTTGCCAATCTATTAATTGGATTGAGAAGAGAACAAATATCTGCAGGTCGCACGGAAATATCACTTTCTGGTAAATGGTCTGCTGAGGTCTTTAAATGTTCTTTGAGCCAATTTTCAAATGGGTAAACATTTCCAGCAGACTGAAAATTCTTTTTGGACCTGTTCATTACTGGATTGTTCAAGTTCTCGGTGACATTCCGAACGCACCAACTGCGTCCAAGTATTGCCTTGAATGAAAGTATTGTTCCTGTTTTTAAAGTTTATGTCGAAAAAGACCACCCTTGTTCTTGCACAGTACTTGTAGACACCCCATTCCAAGTTTTTAGGAAGAATTTTACCTGATCTCGAGAATATGCTGCTGAAAGATTTATGTCGTGCTTGATCCAAAGTGTCTGAGTTTCTGAAAGTGCCAAAAGCCTTTTACAAACAAGGAAACAATGATCAAAATCCATTTGTTCACCCTCTGATTTTAATAACTTCTCGTACACCTCCTGATAGAATGGAAGATGTGAAATATCATGCTGAATCCATTCACTAGGTGAAATAATCAAAGCAGTTCTTTCATTTTTATTTTTATCATGTCTTCCTGTAGTGATGTTTTGTCTCTCCGCGGTATGAATAAATTCATCGCCATAATTGCCTTCTTCGTTACATTATAAATCTGATTCGTTTTCAACAGGTGGCGATGTTAAAACAACTTTATTGGATTGTGGGAAGCATCTTTAAACTGAATACTTCCACCCAGTTGTATATGTAGTCTTATATGTAGGTGAAGATAGATTTAAGTTACATTCTCGTATTGCAGAAGACATTATAGCATAGTGTTTGCGGAAGAAAGGAGTGTTACCTGTCAGGAACAATATCGAAACCATATTTGACCACTTCATGACGTTTTTAGCCCTTTTCTTCAGTGTTGTCTCCAAGTTAGTGCTGATAGTACGTATATTGGAATTATAATGATGAGTACCATCTTCATGTGCTACGTTTTGCAAATTTTCAGTTGCAACGGGTTCATCTTCAATAATTTCATCGAAATCACTTTGAAAGAAATTTTGCTGTTCATTCTCTGTATCGGCTCTATCAGTATCTTTCCTTGATTCATCAGTATCAGTATCTTCACTTGATTTATCACAATCAGTATCTTCACATGGTGCAGGATTATCAATATCTTCACTGGATTCATCGGTATTAGTACCATACTTTGATTCAGAACTATCACTATCATTCTGCTGTACGTGTAATGGGCTGTTTTGGATAATTTTTTCGACATCAACCTCGGGTTCATATTTATCATTGATTTCTCCGATAACTCTCGATTCTTCATCATCATTAACATTGATATGGTCATTTAGGCGTTATCTATTGGGATAAGTGACTGAAGTTTGAGGAAATGATGTTAAATGCTGAGATGGGGAACTATCTTCTTTATTTGTTATTGAATCGTTAGAAAATTGTGTAACATTACCTATCATATCGTGTGCGTTGGCACGGAAAAGGTCATGTTCAAACTTCTGTCTGCCAAATGAACATGTTATAGGTCAGCGAGAACCTCCATAAAATTTCCTATTCATTTTTTATGAAATTTTTTGTTAGCGTTAGTTAGAATGTAATTACTTTTTTATTTCTAATAATGATGTGATGAGATTGAAACTATTCAATCCTTGAGGAAGTTCAGGCTATACAAAGAAATATGGAGTCACTTTTGATCTTCGCTCGTGTAAAGTTTCAAGTTTCAAGTAGAACAAAACTGACGTTGTTTGGAGGGTAGCGGTGTGTCCATAAAATTGGACTACCTTCTCCTTATTTGAGCGTTATTGCGGCTGAAAAACGATGAAGATAAATAATAATACAAATCCTTCTTTTCTTTCAATTTCTTTGTCTCTCTTTTCTTCTTCGCAGCTTTTCCTTGTGATGTTGCAATTTTTCATGATATTTAGGTGTTTGCCGGACTGAAGCCAAAGCAATAAAATGTAAACAACTTGGCTCTTGACATGTCACTACCGTAACGAGATACTGTAATTTCCAGTAATCTATTACATGTAAAACTTGTCTGCGTTTCCATTACATAGTTTTTACGGATAACTTTGATTAAAATTTGGAATATTTTCATGTTTTAAAATGAAAATATTCCAAATTATAATAGGAAATTTCTTTTGAAAACTTAATTTCCTCATACGAAATGAGCCTATATTTCGACATTTCTACCCGTGTCATTTAAAAATCTGAAAAGAATCCCATATGTAATTACAGAAGCTTCATGAATTTTCATGGTGAGATGTGAAAGAAAGAAATGTTCTGGTATTGGCGAACTGGATGTCGATCAATCATCAAAACAATTCTATTTATTCATCAATATAAACCAATCCTATCGACCAAGATGGTAAGATTCAAGCTTCACCATATCATCATCCCCTATATCCCTAATAAGCAACTATACTATCCATCAGTCCGGCCATGTTCAACAAGCTGTATCATCTCCTCTTCCTCTACGTCCGAATATAAAAATCCCATTTTAGTCACAATAAGAACCAGAAGCAACTATTCTATCCATCAGTCCTGCCATTTTCAACATTTCTAATATTTTGATGATCCTAAACAATAATATCAAATTTTTCTAATTACCCATATGCATCAGAATCTTCTTCGGAGGCCCCATTTTGGTCACTTTCTTCGTTTTTCATCTCATCACTTGACGTACTTTCCATCACTACATTTTCCCTCACGAATGTAGACATTGAAACAGACGATGTCCTATGGAAGATGATTCTACCCCTATCTGTTGGTGCGGGAAACAGATCCTTCAGTTGTATTGATTCCAATGTCAAATTTGGTATTTCATCACCAAATACAACTGTACATGCATCTGTAATAAATGGATATTAGTCTATTGCTCCTTTGATTATTCTTCGAAGTAGACACGCCAAAAAATATATATCAAGCAATGCCCCATCACCTTCTTGCCGCAGTTCATATGGCTTTGTACCATTTACCCTGCTGCAGAATGAAAGTATCATCCTTGTTGCAACATCTAAAATGTTTTTTCTATTCTAAACAATTTGATGTCCGTTCCAACTATCTTCTACTTTAGTGAACCCTTCGCCGATAAAAGCACATGATGCTCTACTAACAAAAAAAATTGTTTTTCATTTCTTTTAAAGGTTGTATAATTCTTTCTGGCATTATCATCAACATATTCGTTGCCATAATTAGAGTTCATTTCCGTGAGAAAAGATGTTTTTGCGATCATTGTTCCAGATATCTCACTATAATTCCATGAAAGTGCTCTTTAGAATGAGTTGTGTCGGCATGATATATTATCCCATGGACAAAGATCGTAACCAATTTCATTAAAAAAACCAATTTAAACGCGCGCGATCATGTATAAGGCCAGTGTTGAGATGTTCCATCAGCCGAAATGCCGAAAATTACCATAGTCTATGGGAGACGGTGTACCATCAATACCTCGTCCCTGAGGGATTCTAGATGAATTGGACTTATTTTAGAATCTCTTCTTGGCTTCTTTCAAGCACTTTTTGTCGATATATGCTAGCCAGGATGGTTTCTGTATGTTCAACTGAATGTATTTTTCTTCAAAAGAATCATTTCTTTCGTCAAATTGTGGCTGATCGAAATAAAATCTTTCATTGTTCTTCCTATTGATTTGCACTGTTTCCATACCATTATCAGCACCATATCCTATATTTTCTTTTTTATTGAATCCATTGCAAACATTTTCGTTACGAAACAACTTCCATGCGTCATATTTTCGATGATGGACAATATTCGTAGCCGTTAATGGTCTTAACAAAGTTCCCATTGGTCCATCACCCTCCTGATTCTCACCCTTTCGACTGTGAAAAGTTATACAAAATCATACGGCACGAAACTTCTTCGCTGCGTCTGGAAATGAAAAGTATGTACCTCTACTGTCAGAAGACAACCAATAAATCACGGTTCTTAACATAACTCTACTAAATAATTGGTAACTAAATATAATTTCAAAACCAGGAAGCACACGCAATAGTTTCGCCTTCCACGACTTTATTGGGTTTTTCTTTACAATATCTAATTTCACAGCTTTGTCTAGAGCTTTCCACATTTTCAGTTTCCAGTCAGTTTCGGTATCGATGCCATCCACTATAATAATTCTGTTTTCTAACAAGTTAAACTCTTTATCCATCGCATCAATACGAAGTTTGTACCTTTCTTTTGATTCCAGCATTTCTTTTCTTGTCTTATTCCCTTCTTCTACAATCTGTTTGAACAACAAGGACATATTTAATTTCTGGTCAATGACACTAGAACCATTACTCCCATTCTTCCTCTTAACAACACCTTGTAGCTGAATGTTTTCTTTATTGCGGTCTTCCTCTCGTTCGATATCATGTCCCTTGTTTTTCTTGGCAGCCCGCATCAAATCAGGAGATGTGGACGGTACATGCTCATCTTCATCATCGGATAGTAAATTGTTTCGATAATGGTGAATGCGACTGCTTACCAGTGCACGCGTTCTACCTTCATCATTACCCTCGCAGCTCTGTCTCACTTTTCGCACCCCACAATTTATAACTTCATCTGCTTTCCAAACGTCCTCTCCTTTTCTTTTGCCTGCCCTTTCACTCCCTTTATTAATGTCACCGACTTCACCAAGTGGGTCTGTGGTGGGACAGAATCGTGTTCTTACACGACTGCTTACTGGTCTACAACTTGATCTCGAATCCACATGGGTCCCACTTGAATTTTCATCCGTGTCGCTCGGAAGAGCTGTCATCTTCGTATGTGCCGTACGGTATGAAGAAACGGTTCTTCCTTTGTTACCGGCGGTCATAACGACTCGTTAAGTATAAAAAAGGACAGTTTTTTTCTTTATCAGGTCAGGTGCTATCGTTCACGTACGACTAGAGCTATACGTTCCATCATGCTTTTTTTGGTGTTTAATTACTTTTTGTGGTTGTTACTTTCAAAAAACATGTCATAAAAGTAAACTGTACACGTTTTTAATAAATTACACTCTTGTAGTACCATCGGCCATTTATGTATTTCGTAACCCTATAGAACATACAAGATGTAACGACACCTCGAGCACACAAATAGTGTAAAATACCGTTACCTATACTTAAACAGGACCGTACTATAATAACGAAAAATACACTTCAAGCCTCACCATCATCTCACAATGGAGACACTCTATTTAGCTTAACGACACTATTTTATGTTCTAGTCACTGTATGTCGCTTAACAACACTATTTTATGTGCTTCATGATCCAAAAACCATTGCTACTACCAATACCCTCAATAATAATTGTCATAATAACTGCGAAATAGTGCAAGGATGTGGGGAACGCCACAAAATAACTAAGGACTGAATTTGGCGCAGTACCCGTCAGTCTGCACCCAGTACCGAAAAGGATGGCACCTGCTACACTACGGCCACACACTTCACATGGTGGTTTCAGAATCTAAGCCGCATCAGGCAATTTCAAATATTCACCATTCCCATGCAGTATGCCAACATTTTCACCTTTCATCACCTCCATTATGATAAGTTCTTCTTCCCGTTGCTGTCCCGCCATCACTCGTTCTATATCATCCACTTGATCATTGTGTCGACACTCTCCAACCGTAACTACATCATTTGAGTCTGCCTATAATGTTGTTGTTGGTTGTATTTCCAATAATGCTACTATTGATGTGATGCTTTGAGATTTTGTACATGGTTCAGGACGTTGATGATGACAATGATTATCTGTCGTGAAAAAAGAAAAGTTGGGGTCATTTAAAGCTAGTGATATAAATGGAATGTGTGAATGTATTTCCAATTGCGATTTTAACTGCTGTAATTTTTGCAACTGTTTAAATCCGCCTGTGGTAAACACTTCCGAACAGCAACCATTTCTGCGACAGTGATATAGAAAGAAGGGTCCTAAAATCACACTCTACACCAAGGGCCGCAAGTGCGTTTCCAGGATGTAAGGCATACTCCGTGATGACTGCAATGCTTGTAGTTGTCCCTAACACATACGCCAACGATTCTAGTAACAAAGAAGTTGGTGGTGGTGCTCGAATCTGTGCTAGTTATGGAGATGCGCCAGCTGCTAACAGCAGAGCAAGTGCAAGAAGCGCTATGTATGGATGGGGTGGGCTATTCACAGTAAAAACATGGAGAGTTCTGTAACGGAAGAGAGTAATTCAGAATTGGATGCTCACGATGGTGATAGATAGTTTTGTTGAAAGTGTGAAGTAGAGAAACAAGCGGATGCAAATAATGTGGCTGTCAAAGAGGCGCTGAATAATAATAAAGTGATCATCGAAAGAGTAATCGTCGTGGTGATGGTGATGGTAATTTAATTTACCTAAATGGCGACGACGTTGAAAGAATTGATGATATTGTATTTTTTGTCAATGTTGGTAGTGGAACGAATGAAATACGACATGAATTTGCAAGAGTGGCACCGGCAGATGTGATAATGAAATGCAGAAGGAAGTCATTGGGACTGTGAATGTGGGAATCGGGCTTTTGTGCGGGTTGAGCTGTCTGAGCTGGTTGTGAAGGGGGCGGTATGTCTTTTGGTTTGAGATTGTGGTCTTCGATGTCGAGTTTTCGATGTTCAGTTCAGTTTGCTTGAAAACATAATATTTCATAAGTTCCTTATGGGGCGGAATCAATTATACTGTACGTATGTTAACTAATAATTACAGTAAATGAATAATGATATCTAAATAATAATAATAATATTATTATTATTATATTATTATTATTATTACACATATCACAGCAGTGTTGGAGGATAGAATACTTATACTGATAAAATAATAATAATAATAATATCTCTTTCAACACTGCTGTCATTCAATGTTTACACGTGCACACCTGTAAACATTTTGAAACCAAAAACAGATGCCGCACAAATATATACGTAGAGTAGATTGAACCGCGCAATAGGACCGCACAATAGGGCCGCAAAAGAAATTTTTTTTGGACCTGTATTTTTGCACAGTGCCTTTCACAGCTTGCTTTGATTTTTGACAGGAGCACCGATCTGTCATCTAACTCTACGGAATTGCGGGCTTGTTTAAGGGAGTGATATACCACACCCATAGCGAAAGGAAAGAGAGGAAAAATTTATCGCAACATCAGACGAAAAATTATATTTAATGGTCACAGCGGAGGTGACTGACGGCGGTGACAACAGGCCAAATCAATTATTTTGTAAATATTAATGACTATACATGTGTACATGTGTGGAAGAAACGTTTCATCCAGAAAGGCGACGGTGAAAAGAATTATTTATTTTAATAATTATTTATTGAAATAATTAATTATTTTCATCGTCGTCTCTTTTCCCTTCCTCTTCTTTCCCTACCGATACTGCTCTCCCTCACGTAAAATCGTCATCATTCGTGGTTTTTTGGAACGACCTTTACATACCCAAGATTGTACAGCTTTACAAATTTAATGTTGATAAATTACAAAATCTTCCAACATCTATGATGAAACGGCACCTCGAGCCCACAAATAGTGTAAACTCTCGTTACTATAAAATAACGAAATACACTTCAAGCCTCCCCATCTGCTTACACTGTAGACACCGTATTCATCTTAACGACACTAATTTATGTGCTTCATGATTCGATGTTGATCTTCGTTATCCAAAATGAAGATCAAATAAACTCGAATACCACATACTATTTTGAGACATTTTCTCCCTTTTCACATCTTCACTAATAATAATAAAGTCTACTCTGGCTACCTTTTCTATCATTGAAAGGTGATACTGGTATCACCTGAATACCCACTGTTCCTCCAATTACTTCACCGTTCACGAAATATCGTCGATGAACTAACAATCATCAATCAGCATCATCAATTATATTACTTTAAAAGAGAAGGATGCACGATAATCACTATCCTCACAAGGCTGCTCGTTAGCGCCAAAGTTGTCCTCTATTACTACGTCAACATACTAATATCATCATCTAATCAAACCATCACCTTGTCAATATTATCATCAACATCAGTATCATCACCATACTAGCATCATTATCCATACCAATCATCATCACATCAATATCATTATCAACATCAGTATCATCAACATACAATATCAAAATCTATGTCAAAGCTCAACGCTCAACAATATCATCATTACCAATAACAACAACAACATCAACGTTCATTAATATAATAGTCATCAGCAACAACAATATCAACTTTTACTACAGTCATTATATCAATATCTACAACATCAACGTTCAATAAAACAACGTTATCAATAAAAATTAATATCAAGGCATTCAATACTATCACCCTTTTACAATAAAAACAGTATCAACAGTCACCTTATTCGTACATACACGAATAGTGTCAGATCGTACTGATGGACTTGACATTGATGTACCTTGGCCGAAGTTGGTGACGCATCTAATACTCACCCACAGTAATCAAACTATGTGTCCGTTTTAATTTTCATTTAGAGTTTTCACTCATATCATCAGCAACGTGACTCACATTCACCTCTTTGTGATTCAAATTTTATGTACTTCACAATAATTGTTTTACTTTCTGTGACATTTGACCACTTCTAAGTAATTTCCATTATAATGATCGCATCACGTTCTTACATCCATGCCTTCCAAATGTCGAAACAGTTTGTTCCAATTTCAATAATATCATTGTCATAAAAATCGCATCTATAGCATAAACCAATGGCCTAATACCGGTTCTACATTTATCTGATTCATTCCCAGTTTACTTTATCGTCATATACACCTATTTTGGATTTTATTGTTTACAATTCTGTAAAATCTTAGAGCTTTACCATTTTTGTCTATTTAGTCGTGTACATCATATCATAAACCTGATATACTGCCAGCTCAATGTTTTTAAAAAAAGGGAATGGTAGTGCGACAAACGTAGACAGAAGATTGTGGGATAATTGTGGAGTAGGTTTGTGTTTTATATATGTATGTTGTTATGATTTGCCAATTAGGGCATCAAATTCAATGAGATCCTGCGTGTTATATATGTTTGTTATTATGTCGTGCCCTCCCGCAAAAAAATCGTTTGAAAAAATTACCTTTTTCTTTTTTCTCCAATTATTTTTTCCCTCATCACTTTTTTCCCTCACCAGTTTGCATACCTCCTCATATTACCACTTTCCCTCGCAATTGTCATTTTCCAAAACACAACTTCAAGAAATGGTAAAATATTTTCAGTGGATATTTTTATTACACGTTTTCAAAGTTTATCCACTTATAAATACCCATAAATTACCCATTCTCCGTTTTTCAAAACCCTCTATTAACATCTCGCGATTTTCCAAAAATCTCTATTAAATACCAAAAGTTTTGGATATTTCTTTACAACTACAAACATCTAATGCTGTACAAATGTCCAACAACTCTACAACACAAAAAAACGACACCACCACTGGTACCGAAAATAACATCTGTCTTACGTTCATCTCGATTCCGTAAACTACAACGCCCATCCAATGTATATTCAGATTAAGGATAACGTCACCCATTTGGCCTTTTTATCATTATACATCACCACCGACACTGCGTCACAAACATTGCATCCAAAGACAAACCCATAGTAAGTTTTTCCCTTCACGTCAATCTGTCATAACCCAAAATCCAACGACTACAATAACGGACGTAAATGATAATAATAATAATAATAATCCTACTTCTCCACCTTCAATCAATCCCTTTAAACCATCACCACCTAAACAATCTAAAGCAGGAGTAACTTCTTTAGCACATCAGAAAACTTCAGGATGCAAGACAATCTAAAACTATATCACATCAACCTAGTCCATCTCCTATTTTAGGAAAAGATGGTGAACTTTGTTATTTTCAAATCTTTCCGCACGTCCACCAAAAAGTTTAAAATTAGCAAAACATTCACGTTATACATATGGTGTCAAAGCAGTTACTACTGATATGTTTTCACCATGTAATGATGGTTCAGAACGATTATTAACACGAAAACTCAAGAATGACATTTACATTACATATAATAGATACTGGTTAATTTTATTTTAGCTTACAGCACTTACATTCCTTGAAAGAAAATATGCATTTCTATTGCCACAACGTACTTCTTCTTTCAAGCATTTAATCACCAGTTGAGAAATCATTTTCTTTCATTGTTTCCGTTACTTGTTGAGGAACTGTCTACTTTGCATTTCTTCCTAACATTGATCGACCCAACTTCTACCATCCAAATACCTCCCGCTTTACGACCTCGGAAGCAAACAGAGAAAGGACATTTCGCAACAGTTCATTCTGTTCAATGCTCTACGCCATTATCAGAGGTAGAAGTCCTCTGGGAAATTGATTCATGCTTCCATTGGTGGCCAGCTTTTTGTCATCTGTACACACATCGGACACAATAAGTTCTGTACCTGGGATAATCACCTATGAAGCAACGTTCGGTTCTTCCGCTCAGGAGCGATAGGTAACATTTGTTCCAAACTGTTTGCTGAAACAGCGGAATGAACGGGGTCAAGCTGTCACTGTTTCTTGGACGATGAAAGTGAATGTGGATTTAACAAAAATCGATACTACTTCAAATTCGGTAGATGTGCATAATACTTTGGCTGAAAATAAGAAAAGACACGTTTAAAAGAAAAGAAAGTCAATTTCACACTATGCGACTACAGATGGAGATTCGAAGAATAGCTTTGAGAATTTTTTTTCCTCTCTTTTAATTTCACAACAAATCAGAAATAACGAAATTCATACAATACAAAAAATTCAACGGAGTCAGGATCATCTTCTCAATGCAAATATATAGACGTAAAAGCAAAATATATGTTCCTAGAAATGAGGGTATCAACAATTGAAAATGAAATCCTGCAGGTACGGCTATGTAATCAACGTAACTTTTTGACAACAAAGTATATGTTTTCCGAATGCAAATGGAGCATGATGTTTTCACCGAATTGCAACGTCCATTACGGCGGAAGAAAGGATTTATGAACACAGATTTTTCAGATATTTCGTCAATGGACATTCCAAATTTTAAGATTGATTGTGATATGAAGCAATTTTCGGAAATATGTGGGGTAATCCATGGAAAATACAATTCAATACCAGAACAAGCGCATGTTATATTTATTCCATCATATTATGCAACTCAGCAGACCACTATTAGTGTTAAACTGGAGATAGTTTTCCTTTCATTTTCCTCGTTTTGGGAATCGATAAATACGAATGACGCAGAGAATCGTAAGAGACTTTCAATTCGGCAAAGTGGAACTAGTGATAATGAACTGTTCCAAATTTTAGGTTCGGTACAATGGAACCAAAACAATGATGATAGACCTATAGAGTTTTTGGAAGGAAGACCTGGAGAAAAACCGTCTCTTGACCAAATTTAGGGAAGATAATTCAGATAGAAGCGAACATATTGGTTTTCCAATATTAAGAATGAATAGAGCCAATGTTGATTCAAATTCCCGTTCTTTCTTAAGTCCTATTGAGACCTTCAATGTGGTACGGTGTGGATCGTA